>CM038678.1:66885895-67165000 GCA_021605205.1 Aegilops longissima | reverse complement strand
CTAGGCCTCGGTTGCACCATCTTACTCCTGCATCCATCTTGCACATCGCGGGCTTCGTGGCCCTTTGCGAACTATTCTTGGGTGTCGAGGCTCATTTCGGACTGTGGAAGAGAATATTCTGCCTAGTACCCCGTTCTCATGAGGGGTCAATATATCAAGTGGGCGGAGCCGAGCTATGGCGCATCGCTGGGACCGGATAAC
Source organism: Aegilops longissima (assembly GCA_021605205.1). Lineage (NCBI taxonomy): Eukaryota > Viridiplantae > Streptophyta > Magnoliopsida > Poales > Poaceae > Aegilops > Aegilops longissima. The sequence goes on along the minus strand of CM038678.1, from coordinate 67,164,799 downwards.
TATCCGGAACCCCAAAGAAGGCGTCTGAAGACTGGCCTTCGGAATGGTTTTACATGGAGGACATCCCGCTGCCGGATCCTGTTCGGATCGGCCTTCCGGAGTTCAGCAATGCTCCTCTGAAGAAGCGCCTAAGCTGGCGCCCTCGGAGCCCCCGGAGAGAAGATGACCAGGATGTCCTTTATTTGATGAGCCGAATAAGGTTACTGGCTCATGCCGGATTGACCATGATAGGAGTCATGGCAATCTGCATTATGAGGGGAGTGCAGCCGCTCCAATACAGGGGCCACCCCATGTGGGACTTCAACGGGAGGGCGATGCCACCGCCATGGCTGCAAAGGGCAGGATCGGTCACCGGCTGGTGAAGATCTTGTCGCCATGTATAAAGGGAGGAGGAGGATTTCCTCGTGTCAATCCAGAAGGAGTTTTCTTGAATAATCCTCGAAGCTGGGTAAGCAAACATCTTTGTGACCTGCCCGATCCATGTTCCCATGGTTAAATATCTTATTTCGTGGTTTCTGCACAGGAACTGCGCCGGACTATGGAGAAGATACACAACCCGCCCCCACAACCCGAGGATCCGGAACGGTCCCTCGATCCGACCTCCGAAGAGGATCCAGATATAAAGGTGGAGTTGATCGACGGGGTATTCCACCAACTTAGCATCGACAATGCTTTGGTTGCCATTACGGCTGATTACCCCGGAATACTTCCAGCCTCATAGGTAACTGAGACCGAGATCCCGAAACCCTGATAATGACCCATCCATGTTTATTTTTGATCACCGTATACCAATGGTGCTTCGCAGGGGGTTCCTTCGAGGCAGGAAGCCAAGCCCGCGGCGGCTGGCCAACAAAGGGCAGTGCGGCCCCACAGGCTAAAAAGAGGTGCGGTCCGGATCGAAACTCCGCCGCAATGGTATGGCGTGCCACCATACTCCCAGGATTGATTCCTGGAAGGCGTACTGATGCTGGTGCTCTTTTCAGGAAAAGAGCGCTCGCCAGAATGAGTACGGAGAGGTTGCCAATCGAACCTTCACTGGCCAGGCTTCAAAGCCGGGTCCGGAGGCTGAGGCGAGCACGAGACGTGTGTCGGATGCTCCTCCGACAGTGGATGCCGACAGGTTGTCCGCTACCAACTCTGAGGTGGAGAGCGCCTTGAATCACAAAGCGCCGCCGGACAGTTCTTCGTGGCGCATGTTTCTCCCAGAGGCCTTGAATGCCCGATTCGAGATCGCACCTCCGTGCCGCTCAAGATGGTCTAGCAGAGCCACGGAGCAGTATGTAAAGGACATACGGGTAAGGAAATTTGTGATTATATATGCCAAGAGCCCCGAGACTTATAATAGTTAGAATAACTGATTTAAGGATCATTTGTTATCTGAGATCTTCTGAGAAAGAATACCCGATTGTCCCGGGGCTTGAAGAGTGCAAGGCCCAACTTGAGGCCGCACTAGCCTTCTGTGGGGAGCTGCAGAGACCCCCACCGTAATATACACTTTAAAAGATAAATAGTTTATGAAGTCGGCGGGTGTATAAATCGACAAAAACATTGCAGATGGCGCGGACTAGATCCGGACAAGCAACATCTCTTGCGCCAGCTAAAGGCGGCGAGGCGTGCTTACGAGAGTGCGGCGGGAGAAAATAACCTCCAGGATGCCAACACCAAGCTGGGTGAGGAACTAAAAGATGTTCGTGCTCGGTTATGCGACTCCGTAAAGGAGAATCGGTAACCGTCGCGGCATTTTGATAAGTGCTTGAGTGAACTTTGAAAGAGTTCGCGAGGAAGGCGACTAACATAAACATGTATGTAGGTTTGCTCATAGGTCGCCCCGAGGAGGAGATGCCCAATTCTTGGTGATCTTCTTCCCGAAGTCTGCGTCGGCTGCTGCAGACGAGTCCGGCGGTGATGAAAGGCATCGGCCAGCCTTGTGGCCATCTATCTCCCTGCCCAAAGCATTGGGGAGCTGGTAGAGCGGCTTCAAGGAGCACGCAATGGCGCTTCCGTCTATGGAAGATATCGGCCTGCCATCAAGGCGCCAGGAGGCCTTGGCCATGGTAAAGACGCAGTACGGTACGGTGACCCAAACCACATGGCGAGTTCGGACTGTGGGGCCTGATGGGATGGAGATCCCTGTAAGCTTAGTGTACGGCCAAGTAGAATTGGCCGCCAAGTATTCCCAACAAGATTGTAAATTAGATAGCCTATTAGATGGCATTGAGGAGGAATACAATGAGTCGAGTTGACTATGTAAAAATATGACATGAAGAAAAATGTCTTCTAGCCGGATTGTAGATCGTTTGTCATAGCGGACATTTTCGCTTCGACCTCAGGACCTAATAGTCCGGAGTGTGTCCGAATACCTTCGTGGTTATGTAAGAACCGGGGTATGCATGGAGACAAGGCGTAAGGGTCATTGTTGCTGTATCAGACAAGTGCCCAACTAGTTATGTTATATTACATGGATAGTAAGAAACATCTTCCAGGGAGAATAGTTCCGTTAAGGGTTCCTTTCGCTGGGATGCATGCCCTAAAGTGCATGTCAAAGCTGCTATGAAAGTAGAAAATCATCTGGGGGCAGATGGTTAGATAATTAAAAATCATCTTTCAGTTCACCGACCGAATATTCCCTTAAGAACGCTAGCTTTCGGCTTCACCCAGTCTGAGGTACACATCCGGCTGACCCGGCAAGAATAATCGCAGAGGTGCTCCTTTACCACCTAGCCGAACAATCGGGAACATAGGGGTAAGCACAGGAGCCAGGCAACCCAGCTTGGCCAAAACTTAAGTCTTATCGATGCATATAATGGTGAATAAAAGGTACATGCGGAACTTTAACGCATGTGTTGGGTATGAAGCCCGTATAAATAAGCTTCTGTTAAAGAAGCCCCCAGGTATAATGAGCGCGGACAGCGCGTCAAGTGTGTGCGAAAAAAGCGCGAACAAGCCTCTAGAGGCTTCAAGAAGAAGAAGGAGGAAGGAGAGAAATAAAAGATAGCAAAAATAGAAAATGTGAACGGAGGAAGGAGACGAACTTGGAGTCCGGCACTTAGGCGTAGAATCTTCGTAGACGGGCTGCGTTCCATGGGTTCGGCTCGAGTCGGTTATCCGATGCGTTTCGCAGACGGTATGCTCCGCCGGTCAGGACCTGGTCGATGATGAAGGGACCTTCCCATTTGGGCTTGAGTTTGTCCTTTTTCTTGTCCGGCAGGCGTAGAACTAGTTCGCCAACGTTGTAAGCTTTGGCCCGTACTTCCCTGCTTTGATATCTTGAGCCTGCTATTGATAGAATGCGGAGCGAGCTTTTTGCCACGTCGCTCCTCCTCCAATGCGTCCAATTGTCCTGCCGATCAAGCTCGGCTTCTCTTTCTTCAAACATGCGCGCGAGGTGATTCATATATTATATCGCAGGGCAAGACTGCCTCTGCGCCGTACACCATAAAGAATGGTGTGAATCGGTAGTACGATTCGGCGTGGTCCGCAGCCCCAGTCGGGTCGAGCTCCTCAACCCGGTCGTGTTAGATTCTTTGAGGACCGCACTAGTCGGGTTTAATGCCGCTCATGATTAGACCATTTGCTCGTTCGACTTGGCCGTTGGTTTGAGGGTGATAGATCGAGGCGTGTCGAGCTTGATGCCCATGTTTTGCACCATAATTTGACCTCATCGGCCGTGAAGTTGGTGCCATTATCGATGATGATCTTGTGGGGACACCGTAATGGTGCACTACCCCTGATATGAAGTCTATCACGGTCCGAATTCGCCGTTTTAACGAGCTTGGCCTCTATCCATTTGGTGAATTTATCCACCATGACCAATAGGTATTTTTGCTTGTGGGTTCCTCCCTTAAGGGGTCCAACCATGTCAAGCCCCCAGACCACGAACAGCCAGGTGATGGGTATAGTTTTAAGGGCGGTGGGTGGCATGTGGCCTTGGTTAGCAAAAAGCTGGCAACCGACGCATCGTTGGACTAAGTCCTGCGCATCTGCCTGGGCCGTCGGCCAATAAAATCTTGTACGGAAGGCCTTGCCTACAAGGGCCCGGGCTGCGGCGTGGTGCCCACCCAGTCCGGCATGAATTTCAGCCAGGAGGTTTCGCCCTTCCTCTTCGGAGATACACCTTTGAAGGACTCCGGTAGTGCTTTTCTTATAAAGCTCTCCCTCATGGACTTTGTAGGCTTTAGATCGCCGTACTATGCAGCGAGCCTCGTTTTGGTCTTCGGGGAGTTCCTGCCTAGTTAGGTAGGCTAGGAATGGTTCCGTCCACGGGGCGATAACCGCCATTATTTCGTGAGCGGAGGGTGTTATCTCGGGGCGAGCCTCCGGTTGTGTCAGAGTGTTCGGCGTCAGGCAGTGCGGTTGGGTCCGGATTGTTATTGCCGGACTCCCCTTCCCATAGTACGGATGGCTTGAACAGCCGTTCTAGGAAGATGTTGGGCGGGACGGCATCGCGTTTTGCACCGATGCGTGCCAATATACCCGCAGCCTGGTTATTATCCCGGGCTATATGATGAAATTCGAGCCCTTCGAACCATGCTGACATTTTTAGGACCGCATTGCGGTATGCTGCCATTTTCGGATCTTTGGCATCAAAGTCTCCGTTTATTTGAGATATTGCGAGGTTGAATCGCGCACCTCTAGGCGTTGAATGCCCATGGAGACTGGCATCCGGAGGCCGTGCAGAAGGGCCTCGTATTCGGATGCGTTGTTGGAGTCCGTATACATTATCTGAAGGACGTATTGGACTGTGTCCCCGGTTGGGGACGTCAGGACGACGCCAGTCCCCAGGTGTAACGCCCCAGATTCGATGCGCCAGGTGTCCTTCAGTTATTCGTCGTCTTTGCCATGTCATGTGCTTGCGTGTTGCACTTTGCCATGTCATCATCTGCATTTCATATCATGTCGTCATGTGCATCGCATTTGCATACATGTTCGTCTCATGCATCCGAGCATTTTCCCCGTTGTCCGTTTTGCAATCCGGCACTCCTATGTCTCCCGGCGCCCTCTTTTACCTCTTTTTGTGTGCGGGTGTTAAACTTTCTCGGAATGGCCCGAGGTTTGCCAAGTGGCCTTGCTATAGCACCCGTAGACCGCCTGTCAAGTTTCGGGTCATTTGGAGTCCGTTTGATACTCCAACGGTTAACCGGGTAACCGCAAAGGCCTCTTCTCTTTGCAGCCCAACACCCTTCCAAAGTGGCCCAAAACCCAGCAAACTCCCCTCAATGCTCTCGGTCGTTCGATCACGATCGCGTGGCCGAAAACCGCACTCCATTTGGAGTCTCCTAGCTCCCTATGCCTATATAAACACCTCCCCCTCCGAAATTCCGGATCAATTCGCCCCGAAACCCTAGCCCCGCTCCTCTCCCCGCCACCGGACATGTCCAGCCGCCACCTCACTCCTTCCAATCAGGAGCCGCCACATCGCCTGCAACCAACCGGAGGCCCGACACGTCACCGCCTCCAGCGCCCCACATCCCCGCCGCCGCCTGCCCTCGCGGACCTTCGCCGCCGCCCTTGGCTGCCCGCCGCCCTTGATGCCGCCCTCACGCCGCCGCCCGCGCGCCCTCCCTCCGTCGCTGGGCCTCACCACCGCCCGCCCTGGGACCCAGCGCCGCCGCCCGCCTCCTCCTCCGCCGCGGCCGCGCGCCCAAGCACCTCGCGCGCCGCCGGTGGCCGGCCGGCAGCGCCTCCCCACCGCCTCCTCCGCCTCGACCCGGACCGGATCCGGCGAGATCCGGCCGGAGGAGCCCCGGATCTGCCTCCCCGGCCCCGTCCCCGACGACTCCGGCGACCTCACTCCGGCGAGCCTCGGTACCCGTGCCCGTTGACTTTCTCCCGGGGTGAGAATTCCTCTAAGTCCCCGAATCTACAGTTATTTTCATGCCATATTCATCATGCCATAACTCTCTGCATATTCCTCCGTTTCGTGCATGTAATATGTCAAATTGTTCGTCTCGACGAGTACATCATTTCATCTCATTGCATCATTTACATTTGAGCTCATCTTGATGCCCGAAATGCTGTTGGAAGAGGGCTATGTGATGTTAGTTTCAGATTCTTATCAGAACATGCACTTTTGTCATTTTTGCCATGATTGATGTGTGCACCCTATGAACTTGAGTCCTACATGTGTTTTGTAATATGCCATGCCATCTTTACAGGGGAGTATGCCATGTATTTTTGTGATATATGTGGTGACTAGCACAAGCATGCAAACTAGGCTTCATGATGTTGATGATTCCAGCCCCTGTTCTGCTGATATTTTTATGCCATGTAAACTTGATGCTAAAGAGAGATCCATGCTTATTTTGAGATACTTCAGTAAGGATGTTTTGAACATATGGTTATTCTCTATCCATCCATGCCTTTGTTTGCAATTATGGAGTGCCATAGCTTGAGTCAATCAAGCTCTACGTTTGCTATAAAATGTTTCATGGCAGATTGTTTACATGTTATTCAATTTTGCCAAGGTTGTTGTAGTTGATCCGTGTATGCTATGATGTTGTTCTTGCCATGTATAGCTTCTATGCCATGTCTTCTTACTGTGAGTTGCCTTGTCATGCCATGTATTGCTCTGTAGTGAGTGGTTCAAGCTCACCAACATGCCTACATTGCAACCTGATGTTAATTTCTGCAAGTCTGAAACTGTTATTATTTGCAATCTTGCCATGTCATTTTGAGCATGTTCTAGTGATTTCTGGAGATAGCTCAGTGTTCATGTTTTGTAATGCTTTACCTGTAAATCATGCCCATGCCTTTTGTTATTATGTTGAAGTCCTGTAACATGTTGTTTTGGTGCTTGCAATATGCCTAGTTGCTGTTTTGGACAGATTGTTGGCATGTCTTGTATAGCGTGTATGTGTTGAACCGTTGCTCCGTTTTGAGTGTGCTCTATATGAAACTTGCTTGTTTTTGCATGATGTTTCATATTACCATGTTGCATCCTTGTTTTGAGGTGTTTGCTTGATGTTTGTATGCATTTTGCATCAATGCCATGTTTATCTTGTTTTGCTCATATCTTCTAGCCCGTAGCTCCGAATCTAATGAACTTTATATGTAATTTGACTAGAATTTCGTGTAGATCATCGTGGTGCATCTTAACTTGCTGTTTAACAACTTGAACATAAGGTTTATTCAGATCTGGACCATTTTCGAAATTTGCATATGAGGACTTACCGAGATTGTTCTATGTTGTTTCCGGCCTTATTTAAACTTGCCTTGATGTGTTGTTCTTGTTTGCATCATCTCTTGCCATGAGTAGCTTCATGTAGCCTTGTCATGCATCATGCTTGTTGTGCATCATGCCTTGTTCATGTGTGGTGTGTTTACTATGTTGTGTGCTTCTTCTTGTTAGTTCCTGTTTTGTTGCGATCGTGAGGATTCGTTCGTCTACGCTTGGTTCGGCTTCATCCGTTCGTCTTCTTCATGGAGTCGTTTTTCTTCCTTGCGGGATTTCAGGCAAGATGACCGCTACCCTGGATCTCACTACTATCATTGCTATGCTAGTTGCTTCGTTCTATCGCTATGCTGCGCTACCTATCACTTGTTCCTCAAGCCTCCCAAATTGCCATGTCAGCCTCTAACCTTTGTCACCCTTCCTAGCAAACCGTTGTTTGGCTATGTTACCGCTTTGCTCAGCCCCTCTTATAGCGTTGTTAGTTGCAGGTGAAGATGAAGTTTGTTCCTTGTTGGAACATGGAGATGTTGTTCCTTGTTGGAACATGTTTACTTGTTGGGATATCACAATATACCTTATTTAATTAATGCATCTATATACTTGGTAAAGGGTGGAAGGCTCGGCCTTATGACTGGTGTTTTGTTCCACTCTTGCCGCCCTAGTTTCCGTCATATCGGTATTATGTTCCCGGATTTTGCGTCCCTAACGCGGTCGGGTGATTTATGGGACCCCTTGACAGTTCGCTTTGAATAAGACTCCTCCAAAGAAGGCCCAACATTGGTTTTACCATTTGCCTCACCACCACCTACATTTCCCTTGGGAGTAATTAACCCAAGGGTCATCTTTATTCAGCCCCGGGCCAATGCTTGTCTAAGTGTTGGCCCGAACCGAGTAGATCACGGGGCCCCTCGTGGAAACTCGAGGTTTGGTTTTACTCGTAGGATGTCTCATCCGGTGTTGCCTCGAGAAGCGAGATATGTGCAGCTCCTATCGGGATTGTCGGCGCATCAGGCGGCTTTGCTGGTCTTGTTTTATTGCTGTCGAAATGTCTTGTAGCCGGATTCCGAGACTGATCGGGTCTTCCTGGGAGAAGGAATATCCTTCGTTGATCGCGAGAGCTTATCATGGGCTAAGTTGGGACACCCTGAAGGGTATAAACTTTCGAGAGCCGTGCAGCGGTTATGTGGCAGATGGGAATTTGTTAATATCCGGTTGTAGTAAACTTGAAGCAAACTCTTCTAAAATACACCAACCGTATGCGTAACGTGAGTGTCTCTTTTGGGGTTGATCGAGAGGAGAACACGGTTTCGGGTTATGTCGGCGTAAGTAGGAGTTCAGGATCACTTCTTGATCATTACTAGTTTGACCGTTCCTTTGTTTCTCTTCTCGCTCTCATTTGCGTATGTTAGCCACCATACATGCTTAGTCGCTGCTGCAACCTCACCACTTTACCCCTTCCTTTCCCATTTAAGCTTTGCTAGTCTTGATACCCTTGGTAATGGGATTGCTGAGTCCTCGTGGCTCACAGATTACTACAACACTAGTTGCAGGTACAGGTTGTGCGATGATCTTGACGCGAGAGCGATGTTTGCTTGTTGGAGTTCTTCTTCTGCTTCTTCTTCGATCAGGGGATAGGTTCTAGGTTGGCAGCCTGGGCTAGCAGGGTGGATATTGTTTGAGTTTCTGTTCATGATTCATCCGTAGACGGATGTTGATCTTGTATGTTGTATTGTTGTATTCATGTGACATTGTATGTATTGGATGTATCCCCACTATTATGTAATGTTGATGTAATGATATCCACCTTGCAAAGGCGTTTCAATATGCGGGTCTATCCTTGGTGGGACCGTCGAGTTCCTTTTGGATAGGGTCGCATATTGGGCGTGACACCAGGCCAGCCAACATTTTGGAGCCGTCAAAGTGCATGATCCAATTGGAGTATGCGCCGTACTCTTTAGGGAGTTCGGCTTCAGTCCATTCGGCCACGAAGTCGGCCAAAACCTGCGACTTAATAGCTCGTCGTGGCATATAAGTTATATCGAATGGAAGGAGCTCTATGGCCCATTTAGCAATCCGGCCCGTCGCGTCGCGGTTGTTGGTAATGTCGTTAAGAGGTACTTCGGAGGCTACCATTATCGAACACTCTTGAAAGTAGTGTCGCAGCTTCCGGGATGCCATGAACACCGCGTATGCTATCTTTTGATAGTGTGGGTACCGGGACTTGCATGGAGTTAGGGCGGTGGACACATAATAAACCGGTTTTGAAGAGGGAACGGTGTCCTTCCGTTCTCGTTCGACAACGAGCACCGCTGACAACTTGATGTGTTGCGGCGATATATAATAGCATTGGTTCGCATACGTTGGCGCGGCCAGAACGGTTGTTGCCAAATGGCCTTTATTTCTTGAGTCCGGCCGTGGCGTATCCAAATCCACTCGAAGTGTTGGTGCGGTGGAGGAGGCGGTAAAGGTAACGCCTTTTCCCCAACGGGAAATAAAGCGGCTTAGAGCCGCCACGCATCTGTCAATTTTGTATTTGTTTGAGGTCTTTTGGGATATCCAGTTGTGTGAGCTCGGATCTTGGCTGGGTTTGCTTCAATTCCTCTACGGACACAATGAAGCCCAGGAGCTTTCCGGCTGGAACGCCGAAGACGCATTTTTCCGGATTGAGCTTGATGTCATATTTTCTAAGATTGTTGAATGTGAGCCTCAAGTCGTCTACTAGAGTTTCGACGTGCTTGGTTTTGACGACCACGTCATCTACATATGCTTCCTTTGTTTTGCCGATCTGGTTTGCGGACATATACGAATCATGCGCTGATATGTTGCGCCGGCGTTTTTGAGCCCAAAGGGCATTGTATTGAAGCAGAACGGGCCGTATGGGGTGATGAATGTTGTTGCAGCTTGGTCTAGCTCCGCCATCTTGATTTGGTGGTAGCAGAGTACGTCGAGGAAGCACAATGAGTCGTGTCCTGCAGAAGCGTCAATAATTTGATCAATTCAAGGGAGGGGGAAGGGATCCTTTGGGCAAGCCTTATTAAGGTCTTTAAAATCGACACACAGGCGCCAGGATTTATCCTTCTTTGGTACCATCACCAGGTTTGCTAGCCAGTCCAGATGTTTTATATCTCTGATGAATCCGGCTTCAAAAGTTTGGCTAGCTCCTCTCCCATGGCCTGTCTCTTGGGTTCGGAAAAGCGCCGAAGAGCCTGTTTGATTGGCTTGAATCCTTTTAGGATATTTAGGCTGTGCTCTGCCAGCTGATGTGGGATTCCTGGCATGTCTGAAGGGTGCCAGGCAAAGATGTCCCAGTTTTCTTGTAGAAATTCTCGTAGTGCGGCGTCTACACCAGGGTTTAATTGAGCCCCTATGGAGGCCGTCTTTGCAGGGTCCGTTGGGTGGATTTGGAATTTGACTATTTCATCCGCTGGTTTAAAAGAGGTGGACTTGGATCTTTTATCAAGTATCACATCGTCCCTGTTCACCGTGGAGCGCATCGCGGTGAGTTCCTCGGCCGCTAGGGCTTCGAATAGTGCCTCGAGGGCTAGTGCGGCTGTCTTGTTTTCGGCCTGGAGTGCTATGTTCGGATCAGTAGCAAGAGTGATGATTCCGTTAGGTCCGGGCATTTTAAGCTTCATGTACCCATAATGGGGTATAGCTTGAAAAATTGTGAATGCCTCTCGTCCTAATAAAGCATGATATCCATTGTTGAGCAGGGCCACTTGAAATGTGACCTCCTCGGACTGTAATTGTCCGTGAGCGAACACTACGCCCAGCGTGATTTTTCTTGTGCAGCATGCTTCCGGTGGGGATTATTCCTCTAAAGGTTGTGCTGCTTCGCTCAATGCGGTTCCAGTCTATTTCCATTTTTGGAGGGTTTCCTCATAGATGAGGTTTAATTCGCTGCCGCCATCCATGAGTACCTTAGTAAGGCGAAAGTCGTCCACTATCGGGCTGAGGACCAATGCGGCTGGTGCCCGGGCAGTTCGGAATTTAGGTTCGTCATTGGCATTAAAGGTAATAGCCGTGTCACTCCATGGATTTATTGTTGCTACTTGGTAGACTTCGGCAAGGTTCCGGAGTGTTCGTTTTCGCATGTTATTTGATGCGAAAGTCTCAAGACTATTAGCACCGTCTTGGTGTTCTTTGGGCTGGGATTCGAAGCTAGAAGCTCTTCGCCACTTTTGGCCACCCGCCGTAGTATCCAACATGCTCGAAGGCTATGATTTGGAGTGGCACCCTCTGTTCTATGAATTTTGCAGGGTCCGTTTAGCCAACCCTCCAGTACGGTTCCGTACCCTTTAGGGGGTTTTGGTTTTTTGGTATTTAACCCGGTGCTTGATAATGATGCACCCTTTTGTTTCGGACTAGGGATGTATTGGGGCGGATTATCCCAAAATTTACTTTCGGTTTTCCAAGCGCTCTCCATCATACAAGTACTTTTGTACTATGATTGCCAAGTCCATAAGCGTGTAATTTATGACGACTTATGGCGTTTAGGATTCCCTTTTCCGTGCAATTATTGCAGAAAATTGGGATTGCGTCTTCCTCGCGGCAGTCCTTTATCCTGTTCAAAACCAGGAGGAATCTGGCCCAGTAACGATGTACCGTTTCAGCGGGATCTTGCCGAATTCGAGAGAGATCGCTAATGTTTAGGTGGGCGGGTGGAACTAGATCCGGAACCCCGTTCAATTTAGGACTCAAGGGCCGAGAAGTTTCCGAACTCGGAAGTTTGGATTTTTGAGTGTTATCCAATGAGTCCGACCCGCCGCCTGACTTTAAGTTCAGGGTTTGATTGACATCTGCCCCTCCGCGAGAATCCGGCATGGAGGGATCGGGAATCCGGATGTAGCTAGTCCTTAAGATAGAAGAAGAATCGCCGCATTGCTCCTCTATCACAGCAACATGATGGGTAGCACGGGAGAGTTGATCTCTCGGATCGGTTTTAGGCCCGATCCGGTCGTAGTCTGTGGCGTCTCCCAGGGTGGCGATTCGATCCAAGAGCTCGTTTACGGAGGAGAGCTCGATCAGATCTAATTGTTCGGCAAGTTCCGAATTGACATGGAGATTGGTTTCGATGACTCGAGAGGTCATCGTCGGCGCGGTGGCCGGACTGGCGGTCATAAGAAAACCACCTAGCCGAAGAGTCTGGCCAGCGGCCAAGGCTCCTTTGGCGATGGTATTGTCTTTAAAGACGAGATGAGGCATCCTACCTGATGGCGACGACACAGAGGAGCTCTCAACGAAAGCACCAATGTCGGAGTCAAAACCGGCGGATCTCGGGTAGGGGGTCCCGAACTGTGCGTCTAGGCGGATGGTAACAGGAGACAAGGGACACGATGTTTTTACCCAGGTTCGGGCCCTCTCGATGGAGGTAATACCCTACTCCTGCTTGATTAATATTGATGATATGGGTAGTACAAGTGTAGATCTACCACGAGATCAAGGAGGCTAAACCCTAGAAGCTAGCCTATGGTATGATTGTTCTGTCCTACGGACTAAAACCCTCCGGTTTATATAGACACCGGATAGGTTAGGGTTACACAATCGGTTACAATGGTAGGAGATCTACATATCCGTATCGCCAAGCTTGCCTTCCACGCCAAGGAAAGTGCCATCCGGACACGGGACGAAGTCTTCAACCTTGTATCTTCATAGTCCAGGAGTCCGGCCAACGGTGAGAGTTCGGCTATCCGGACACCCCCTAATCCGGGACTCCCTCAGGTAGCCTCACCCGAGTCCCTGGATTTATCAAGACTTTGGGCCAGCACCGCCTTGCTGCGCCCCAGGCTGAAGTTCCGTCCTCTGAGGGCCGGCTAGCTCAACGGCCGGCTGCTAGAGGGCGGCCGACCATCAGCAAACGGCACCCCGAGCGGCCGGCTCCATCCAGCCGGCCACCAGGGAGGACGGCATCGAGCAGGCGGCCACCACGCGCCCTCAGAGTTTGTGCCCCCATCAGGAGGACGAGACGGGGCATGGCAACAGTGAAGCCCTCACCCCCGAATCTTGGGGTTGGTGTGGCCATAGTGCCCCGTACGGGTGGAGATCTCCGCACGGCGTGGCACTATTGCCACTCTCCCCTAACGTCATTCTGGGCAGGCGGAGACCTGCTCCCCATGACGGCCTGTCGGTACGGCCCGCAAGCTACGGGCCCAACCGGGCAGTGACATCCCAGAAGACGGCACACGCCGAATCAGTCGGACCGGAGGAGGGACGGCCTCCAGCAGGTGTCTGTCCCCTCCCTCGGGGCCAGTGCACCATTAACCTGATGAGACCAGGTGTGGCTACAGTGATCTCCCACCAGGCGGCGGGACTGTAGCCACACTGAGATGACCAAGCCAGCGTCATTAGCAGCACGGCTACAGTGAGCGGCCTGTTGGCTCCGTACCAGACTGATTGGCGGGGCCCACCAGGCGGTGGGCCCCAGTAGTCGGCGGAGAAGCCAGAGGCCGGAGACGCTGACAGCCGAGCCTAGCAGCTGGCCCGATTACCATTGTACCCTTGGGGGGTAAGCCTATATAAACCCCCCAGGGCACCCATGCAAAGGGTTCCCACCCCATTAGACATAGCCACATTTCTGGGGCAGGAGAGAGCTAGCCTTGCCTTCTCCTTCCTCTAGCACACAGCTCAAGGAGCAACTTTGTATCACTTGTGCCTTTAGTGATCATGCGGAGACCCCGCAGAGCAGGACTAGGGGTGTTATCTCCTAGGAGAGCCCCGAACCTGGGTAAAGTACGTCGGCGTTCGTGTCGACGCCTCATCCCGCTTCCGGGCACCGGGGACGTTCTACTCGCCCCCACCATGATAAGCCATCCTTTGGCATATGTCGCACCCAACCCCCGACACCTGTTCTGTCCAAGCGCTCCCGATGAACACGACAACGCATTCCGTTCCGACCCAGCCGGTTGGCTCCCACATGTTCCGTTGCCTCCCGATGAACACGACGCATTCCGTTGCCTCCCCATGAACACGATGCATTCCATTGCCTCCCCATGAACACGACGACGACGCTATTTCTCCGTTCCGACCCAGCCATGTACACGAGCCACGGCCATGCGTTATCTGCAGTGGCGTTCGAGACCCGCCGTATGTACACACACGTGGCGTATTTTCTTTCTTGCACCCTGGCGGCAGACGTGCGTGTACATGCTACGTGCGCGCCTCTACATCCACCAGTATATATATGCGTACCGTTCGCGACCAGAATGACAACGCCACGTGCGCCGACCAGGTGGGTCGGTATCGAGCACTTCCTTGCATGCGAAGATGTAGCTAGTGGGTCCCAGCAGTAAGGGGGGCGAATCGTTTTTTTGCCAGGACGCACTTCCTTGCGTGTGAAGATGTAGCTGGTGGGTCCCAGCAGTCAGTGGAAACGTTTTTTCGCGAAATACGGTGGCCCATCCGGTGGGTCCCTGCTGTCAAGTGGAGGAATAATTATTTTGCACGTAATAAGGAGGCACTTCCTTGCTGTGGCCGTGGACCCAGCTGTCAGCCTCTCCACGTAGAGTCCACGTCCGATGGAAGCCGTTCCTTGACCATGTTGACCACGCCGCGCCGAGAGGACCAGGGCGGTGGACGACGGCGAGGCCTAGGAAGGGGATGACGCGGAGCCGTGGAAGACGCGACAGTGGATGCCCACGCGTAGAGGAGTACGAGGGTTCACTGGTTCGCTGCGGTGTGAGGCTGCCGTCGCTGCATAATAACAGGGGGTGTGGGTGAGTAGAGGGATGGCCTGGCCAGCGGTGGGAGTTGTAGGGGGCGGTGAGGCCTTCGCCGCATCGCAGCCGGCCACGGGAGGCAGGAGCACGAGGCACGACCGACGCTGGTTTGGGCGGCTGGAGCAAGAAGACAGAAGCACTACGGCCGTTGGATGGACATCGTACGGTCACTGGAGCTAGAATCATGCATATTGACTATGTTGACAAAGCCCTCCGTCCCCGTCAACTTAGTAGGCCCACAAGTCAGCCTGCCACTATACTGGATCCTAGCTAACAGGGGGAGTATTCATTTTTTGTGTGCATAATAAGGAGGCACTTCCTTGCGTGCGAAGATATAGCTGGTGGGTCCGAGCTGTCAGCGGCGGTAACATTTTTTTCGCAAAATACAGAGGCCCTTTCAGTGGGTCCCTGATGTCAGGTGGAGGAATCATTATTTTGCGTGTAATAAGGAGGCATTTCCTTGCGTGCGGCCGTGGACCCAGCTGTCGGCCTCTCCACGTACAGTCCACTTCAGATGCATGTCGGTCGTTGACCACGTTGACCAGGCCGCGCCGAGAGCACCAGGGCAGTGGACGAGGCGAGGCCTAGGAAGGGAAGACTCGGCAGTTGTTTCCCACGCGGAGGGGAGTACGACTGTACGAGGGTTTACTGGTTCGTCTGCCGTCGCCTAAGAATAACAACAGGTGTGGGTGAGTAGAGGGATGGCTAGGCCAGCGATGGGAGTACGCTAGGGTAGTGAGGCCTGCGTGGTAGCACAACCGGCCGCTGGGAGGAAGGAGCAGGCAGTCCCGCCGGCGCTTGTTTGAGCGGCTAGAGCAGGAAGAGCAGAGATTGAAGAAGCAACACGCCGTTCGATTGACATCCAACAGTCACTACTTGTGCGTCAACCTTTTTTTAGGAAAGCCTGAAATCTATGAAAAACAGCATACAACCCATCTGCCATTATTTCTAATAATTTACAGCCCATTTGCTAATTCTTAAGGTTTTTTTGGAGCCCATATTCTTTTTGTTAGCATTACAGCCCATATTGTGGCCACGGTTAAAAAATTATACGAAATTTTGCATATTTCGGTGCGGTCCGCACTATTTTTAATCCCGAAATTTCGACTCACATTCAAACTGATTTTAAAAATAAATGTATATCAATATAAAATCCAACAAATTCTCCACGCATAAAAATTAATGTAATTTAAAATCTCGAAATGAAAAAAAGATATTTGAAACTAATTGCCAGTTTGATGTGTTTTAAAAATGTACAACCCATTTCTCGTTACTGATTGGCCATTTTCTCGGCCAGCCGAATGAAGCTCTCCTCGTCTTGAAAGATTTGCAGCCCAACAGGCCTGACAAAGCGACTTACTTGGGAAATCACAAAAAAACTGGGTTGTGGCCGTGGACCCATCTGTCAGCCTCTCCATGTACAGTACTCTTCCGATGGAAGTCGGTCGTTGACCACATTGACCACGCCGCGCCGAGAGCACCAAGGCGGTGGACGACGGTGAGGCGTAGGAAGGGGACGACGCGGAGCCGGGGAAGACGCGGCAGTGGATGCCCACGCGGAGAGGAGTACGAGGGTTCACTGGTTCGGCTGCGGCGTGAGGCTGCCGTCGCCGCATAATAACAGGGGGTGTGGGTGAGTAGAGGGATACCCTGGGCCGGCGGTGGGAGTAGTAGGGGGACGGTGAGGCCTCCGCGGCATCATAGCCGGCCACGAGAGGCAGGAGCACGCGGCATGACCGGCGCTGCTTTGGGCGGCTGGAGCAAGAAGACCAGAGGTTGAAGAAGCACTATGGCCGTTGGATGGACATCGTACGGTCATTGGAGCTAGAATCGTTCATATTGACTAAGTTGACAAAGCCCTCCGTCCTCGTCAACTTAGTAGGCCCACAAGTCAGCCACCCACTATGGTGGGTCCCAGCTAGCAGGGGGTATTCATTTTTTGGTGCGTAATAAGGAGGCACTTCCTTGTGTGCGAACATATAGCTGGTGGGTCCGACCTGTCAGCGGGGGGAACATTTCTTTCACGAAATACAGAAGCCCTTCCCACGTACAGTGCACGTACAGTGCGTAATAAGGAGGAACTTTCCTTGCGTGCGACCATGGACCTCATGGGTCCCAGCCGTCAGGCTCTCCATGTACAGTCCTCTTCCGATGACTCTCGTATGTTGACCACGCCGCGCCGAGCGCACTGAGGCGGTGGACGACGGCGAGGCCCTAGACTGGAACGACCCGGAGATGGGGAAGACACGGCAGTGGAGTCGCAGACAGAGAGGAGTGGCAACTTGACTAGTTCGGGTGCGGGGTGGGCCTACACTCGCCAGAAAATAACAGGAGGTGCGGAGTGAAGGGATGGCCTAGCCATCGGCGGGGTAGCGTTTCGCCGAGGAGCGCAAAACAACGCTGCTGGACGCCGAAGGCTGGCTGGGCGGTTCCAGTTCCGGCAGCTGGGGAAGAAGACGAGAGATTGAAGAAGAATGCGGCCGTTGGATGTAAATCCAACGCCTTCTTAAACCGACCTCTTGGCCCACATGTCACCAGATCCATTTGTTTTTAGTCCATTTGGTGGGTTGGGTGAAACAATGATGTAGCATCTATGCAGCCCGTTTAAATCCCATTTGCATTTTTCTCGAAATCCGCGGACTTTCTGGGCTGGGTGAAAATATCATGTTGGGCTAGACGGAGAAATGTTATAAAAACATAAACACATGATTGCACGTCAGTAAAATCTTTGCAAGCTTATGTACGCAATCACTAGGAGTTAACTTGCCAAGTTATATATAAACAATTATTATTATTATTTTGTAAGAACTTTCAACTTACAAAATAAAATATCATTTTAATTTGATGAGCTAATAGTACGTGGGGTATTATTATTTTTTAGGCTAGATGTGGGACAGTTGAGTTGGTTCTAGGGGAAAGTACTGGGAGAAAACTCAGTTTACATCGAAAAAGAAAGTGGGAGCAAATTCAGAGACCTGCTGGGTCCATCTGAGGAGGGGAATATGTTGGGAGGAAGGAGATTCAAAGAACGACAACCGAGTGAACTAGTTTTTTTTACGGACAAGTGAACTAGTTTAAATACATAAGCAAATAGCCACTAAAAAAAGCAATCAGGTTAATGGGTTCTTAAAAGAAATATTTCAGACAAAACAGATAATTACGACACATAGGCTAATGCATGAAACACTCAGATGATAAAGGTGCTTATAAACAGATAAAGTACAACATCTAGACCTTCCTGGCACGCTTGATCATGACGCTGCGGCTGTCCGTGTACTCGTCGGTTATGGGAAGCAGACACGCCCTCATGTCCAAGATCTGCCTGTACATGTAGTAGCATGCGTATGCGTCCTTGGCCGCATAGGTTTCGATAGGTGGTGCTATCGTACATCCACGTTGATGGAAACTTCAACCCACGAAGGGTAACGGTTGCGCGAGTCCACGGAGGGCTCCACCCACGAAGGGTCCACGAAGAAGCAACCTTGTCTATCCCACCATGGCCGTCGCCCATGAAGGACTTGCCTCACTAGCGGTAGATCTTCACGAAGTAGGCGATCTCCTTTCCCTTACAAACTCCTTGGTTCAACTCCACAATCTTGTCGGAGGCTCCCAAGTGACACCTAGCCAATCTAGGAGACACCACTCTCCAAGAAGTAACAAATGGGGTGTTGATGATGAACTCCTTGCTGTTATGCTTCAAATGATAGTCTCCCCAACACTCAACTCTCTCTCACAAGATTTGGATTTCGTGGAAAGAAGATTTGAGTGGAAAGCAACTTGGGGAAGGCTAGAGATCAAGATTCATATAGTAGGAATGGAATATCTTGGCCTCAACACATGAGTAGGTGGTTCTCTCTCAGAACTGGTAAGTTGGAAGTGTAGGTTTGTTCTGATGGCTCTCTCCATGAATGAAGAGGAGGTGGAGGGGTATATATAGCCTCCACACAAAATCGAACCGTTATTCACAATTTACCAAACTCGGTGGGACCGAATCAACAAACTCGGTCTGACCGATTCAGTAAACCTAGTGACCGTTAGTGATTTCGATGGGACCGACATGCAACTCGGTAGGACCGATATGGTTAGGGTTAGGGCATAACGTAATCTCGGTGAGACCGAATACACAAACTCGGTGAGACCGATTTTGGTAAACAGCTAACCAGAGAGTTGGTCAGGTAAACTCGGTGGGACCGATTAAGCTCTTTTCGGTGAGACCGAAATGTTACGAAAGGGAAACAGAGAGTTTACATTGCAATCTCGGTGGGACCGATCGCTCACTTCGGTTAGACCGAAACGTTACGAAGGTAAACAGAGAGATTACAATCCCATCTCGGTGAGACCGAGATCCCTATCGGTGTGACCGATTTGCCTAGGGTTTGTGGCAGTGGCTATGACATCTGAACTCGGTGGCGCCGGATAGAAAGAATCGGTGGGGCCGAGTTTAACTTTAGGTTTAGGTCATATGTGGATGTGAGAAAGTAGTTGAGGTTTTTTTGGAGCATATCACTAAGCATCATGGAGCAAGAAACTCATTAAGCAACACCTCATCCCTCCTTGATAGTATTGGCTTTTCCTATAGACTCAATGTGATCTTGGATCACTAAAATGTAAAATGCAGAGTCTTGAGCTTTTGAGCTTGAGCCAATCCTTTTATCCTTGATATTTTGAGGGATCCACTTTCATCATCCATGCCATGCCATTCATTGAGCTTTCCTGAGATATTTGTCTTGGAATAGTATTAGCTCAATGAGCTATATGTTGTGATGAATTACCAAAACCACCTAGGGATAGTTGCACTTTCAATCTCCCCCTTTTTGGTAATTGATGACAACATATAGATCAAAGCTTCGACAAATGATAATAAGATTTAAAAACATCGTGGCTTTGAGAAGTATGTGATAAGCAAGAGCTCCCCCTAAATTTGTGCATATATTTAAGATTTTCTTTGGACTGCAAATGCACAAGGAATTAGGCTCATGGGTTACTCTTCCATGTCACATACATCTTGGTGGAGCGCTCAAAATAATAAAGATTGAATACATGCACTCATCACCAAGCAAAGTGAATGATCATATAAAGATAAATAAGATAATATCATCCAACAAGCATAAGTGTAGCTTATGATCAAACACATGATCATCAATGTCTCACAGGCAATAGCATAGTATCTCAAGCAAGAAAAAGCAAACAAAGTTCAACCAAGAAGACAAGAGAGAACAAAAGCAAACTCTCTCTCTCTCGAAGCCTATGATCTATACATTTTTCTCCCCCTTTTGCAACAAGTTACCAAAAAGTTCCTAGAAAATGCATAGTACTATTTCGTCTCTCAGGCTTGGTCTTCAGTTGGTGGTGTAGAGATGGCTCCTTGGACAAAGACTTCAGTTGATGTGGATGGAGCTAAAGGAGTTGGTGCTGGAGCTGGTTGCACTGGAGCTGTAGCTGGTGCAGACGAAGTGACTCTAGTGTCTTTTATTGGCTCTGCAGCTGATCTCTGAGCTCGAGGCACTCTGGAAAATGCATCAGTAATTGTCCTGCCCTTCCTCTCCTGCATGTCATCCTGTAGCTGCTCCACAACTGACTGAATCTCATTTACTTTGACATCTAAATCATAGAATTTTTGTTCCATGATTCTTTCCAGGATCTCCTGGTTTTGAGTTAGGGTGGCCAACCCCTTCTCAATCCTCAGAGTTGATGCTATCAAGTAACCAAGCTGGTCCTGCTTGCTCTTCAAAAAGTACTCAGATGCCTCCTCTTGAGTTGGCATCTTGGTAGCCTTCTCCTTCTTTGCCTTCTCCTTCTTCTCTTGAGCTTGCACTGAAGATGGTTCATTCTCATTCATCACAACTTGATTGTCCTCAAAGTCTGGATAGAGAACAAAGTGTTCCTTATCCAACAGATATTTTCCTGTGCCCATCTTTGAGTTGATCAGCTCCTGAATTTGTGGGGCATATCCACAACTTCTCTTTCGGTCTGCTCCTGTCCTCTTGATAGTCTCAACTATGAGGCTCATGACCTTGAATTTCTGTGGCACATCATATATGTGTAGCAAATTAATTGCATGCCCTTTGATCATGTTGTGGTCACCTGACTTGGGCAAAAGAGTGTGCCTTAGGATCCAGTTGATCCTTGGCAGCCCTGACAGAAGAAAATGGACAGACCCAAACTTGAAAGTCTCAAGTGCTTTGTCTGGGATCTCCTTGTACATATGTGACATAGAATTGTGATCCTTCTTCTTCTTGGCATAAATGTCCAAGTCATCTTCACTCTCCTTTGGGGCATTGATCAGATTGGCCCATTCCTCAATAGTTGATTGGTATCTCGTACCTTCAGACATCTAGACTATCTTGCCATCTGGATAGAAGTGTGCTGTGGAGTAGAATTGCATTACTAGCTCATCATTCCAGTTTGTGAGCTTCTGCCCAACAAAGTCTACAACTCCACACGCACTGAAGCTTTCATACACTCCATGATAGTGTTCCACATTCTCCTTTATGTAGGTCCAGTCAACCCACCTCATATCACACACTATAGGCTTCTTGTCCAACAAGATTGTCTCACAGAAGTCCCGCTGTTCCTTTGTGTGGAACCTGTAATCAACAACAGTCCTCCTTCTAGTGGCATATGGATCTGACTCTCTCCATAGCCTCAACCCTGAGTCTCTCCTGATCTTCATGTTCTCAGCCACTGGATGATCATCGTTGTGGTATGGAATCTTGGGTTTGAGCTTCCTCAGGACTTGTCCTTCATCATCTTCCTCAGCAGCAACTTCAGGCACTGGGGCGTTGTTCTTCTCAGCAGCAGATATGTTCCTGGTATTCCTCTTTGGTGCACTCTTTGGTTTGGAGGCAGCTTTGGGTGCTTCTTCGGGCTTTGATGATGCAGCCCCTGACCTTATAGCATCACCCATCAGCTTCTGAGCCTTAGGTGTTGGTGCAGCAACCTCTTCTTCCTCCTCCTCTTCCATCATGGAAGGTTTTCCAACAACTCTGGCCATGGTCTTCTTGACTCTTTCCTTCCTTTTCTTCCCTTCTGCAGCAGCCTCTTTGGGTTGGGATTCCAAAGATGCTTGAGTGGAGGCTCTGGCTTTAGACATGGGTTATTTTCCTGCTGGCCTTTTGATCTTCAGCCCTGGCTTAACTGCAGCTGAACTATACTCCTTTTTGAGCACCTTTTCTTTGAAATGGCCTCATCCTCTACTGCCACATAATCCTCATCCTCAGATTCTGAGGTTCTCTTCTTCCTTGTCCTGGTGGCAGCTTTGGGCAAATTGCTGGGAGTGCTTCTGCTTTCCGCATCTGAGCTGCTAGAGGGACTAGTGCCCTCACTCATGTGAATCTTCTCTTCTTCCCTGTTCTGGCTGTCACTTTGGTCTGACATGTTGAATACACTGACTGCTGACCCTGTGAATAGTTATAGATGAGATAGAGTGGATGAGCATCACAAAATGCAGAGATTTTTGCAAAAGAATGATTCAAAAACTTAGTTTTAGTTTTCCACAGAAAGCATCTCGGATCAACCGATTTTCAAACTCGGTGATACTGAAGCAGCTTTTGGAACCTAAACTAGTGAACTCGGTCAGACCGAGTCACAGTTCGGTGGCACCGAGACTGCTAGGGTTTCATTGAGTTCTAAAATCGGTCACACCGATTAGCAATTCTTGGTCAGACCGAGAGTCACTTGTGCAATGGCGTTAGCCGAATCGGTGGGACCGAGTTTTTCAACTCGGTGGGTCCGAGATGGTTTCGGCAGAAACCTAACCCTAAATTTTCAAATCGCATCTATTCTAAGGATTGTTTTGACTGGATAGAGGTGGTTCAATCGTGGCAAGAATCATAATGAACACAATGTGCTAGAGATTGGACGGGGATAGCACTGTGATCGAGTCCATACCCTAGTTTGGCTGAACTCGCTACGGCGGCAACGGCGGAGATGAATTCCGTTGACGGCGGCGGAGACCAGCGACAGGAGGCGGCTGGCGACGAAGTCGACGATCCGGAGACCTAGAAGGCGGAGCGAGCTATGCGCGGGCGAAGGGGTTTGGAGAAAGTTTTCCAAATTTTGCCCGTGTGAATATATAGCCCGACCTTGTCAGTGTGACCGAGTGGAACGACTCGGTGGCACCGAGATGCATAACTGTTGACAGTTACAGCAACTCGGTGAGACCGAAAAGTTCAAATCGGTTGCACCGAGATTGAAAACCTAGATCGACTTAGTGATATCGGTATGACCGAAATGTAAGAATCGGTCAGACCGAAATACACAAAGAAGTTTTGGAAGTTTAAGTCCATGACGAATCGGGGACTCCGAGTGCTCCTCACACAGAGCAGTTCGAATCTGACTTGATCAAATTTTGTGATGTGGCATGAATAGAGTTTGAGACGAGAAGAGCATAGATAGCTAGAGAAGGTTCTTAGGCATTCTTGTCCATCCACTTGGCCAAAGAAAAAGAAACCAATCAACCAAAACCACAAGTGGATGTCCTCGAATGAGTAAAGTATGCAACCAACATGCTCACACAATAAAATGAGAAATGAAATATGTGGCAAAGCATGCACAACCAATTCTAGCATCTATCAAACAATTGGCGATGACTAGGTCATCTATATATGAGTATATTGACTTAGGAGTCAAATGAGAACATTTGATCATAGGTCATACTCATCGTTTAATTAAGCTCAAGTGGGGTTACCACTTTTACACAATGCATTGATATGTTCACACCATTAGAGTTGCTTTGACTCAATTCTTTAGAGTAAAGCTCCCGCTAGATGTGAGATCCCCCCTTAGAGGGATGAACTAACCTTGTTTTGTCGATGATGACTTCATGTAGGTGTTGAAGATGTGGATGCTCAATGTTGATGAAGATCATTTGGAGCAATCCTTTTGGAGTGAGTTGCACTTTCAATACCTACACGGGTTAGTCCCAGAAGGAACAAACAAGTATATCCATAGACATAGAGTGATGTTCACACAAGATGATGTCCATGAAAGCATTAGGTTACCTTGTCCCTTGCCTTACCAACATGAGGGTTTGTGACTCCATGAACTAGTGCAAGATGTGGAGGTTGATTGCACTTGTCCTTGCCATAATGATATGAGTGAAGAATGTTGGCGGAGTCACCCTCAAGAACTCTCTAGTTCTTCTTATTCGGGATCCACATCATCTTGATGGGAATCCTCGGAGTTGTAGTTGTGCTTGATAAAGTAGAACTTGACATAGTCTTGGGAACCCACTTGACCAAGGCCTTAGGAGCTTCTTCAAATGCATCTATCTCCTCTTGAAGCTTGTCCTTGCCTTTGTTCTTGTGGTCTTGTGGTGGAAGATCATCTTGAGCTTGTGTTCCCTCGAAGGAAGTAGGATCATACTTCTCTTGTTGTGGAACAAACTTCGTCTTGGGGTATTGACCTTCTTCCCACTCAACTCCATTGGCATTGAACTTTCGTTCAAAACCAACACCTTGATTCTTCCGGTGCCTTCCTTGCTTGCGTACAATTTCCTCAAATTGCTTACTCCCGGCAAGGTTCTTGTATACACCTTTCTCTATAATTCCCTTCAATAAGCTATTTTCTTGCTCAAGTGTAACTTGGCTAAGAGAATCATTAGTGGAATCAAGAGAACTACTAGAAGCAACTATATTAGATTTAACATGATTATTGTTACTACTAGAGGAAGAATCTTTCTTGTTCTTGTTAATGGACTTGACTTGAGGCATGTAAGTAGATAAGAGTAAATGCTTGGCAATGTAAGAAGAACTTTTCTTACGGAGATCATCATTGATTGCCTTTAAGAACTCGTGCTCTTGCTCAAGATTGAGCTTTTCAAAGCGTAACTTTCATGAGCCCTTAAAAGTTCTCGATGATCTTCGAAGATAGTTTCATGAGCTAACTTAAGAGTGTTTAGTTCTTTAGTTAGACGCTCAATCTTCTCCTTATCATTGTCATTCGTTTTATCATGATTAGCATGATTAATTGACGTTTCATCATAGTATTCATCACTAGAGTTGTCAACAAGTAAATCATCATCACCTAACAAGTCATCTTCGTCACTATTGAAATCAACATACTCGGGGTGTGTTACCTTTGGACCTTTGGCCATGAAGCATCTTCCAACTCCTTCATTTGGTGAATCAAATATGTCATAGGAGTTGGTTGACACAAGTGCTAGACCGGCAACACCTTCATCTTGAGTATATTCGGAGTCGAAGTGATAGCTTCTCTCAGAGTGATTGTCGGAGTCGGAGCCGGATACCCATTCACCAACATGAGCTTGATGTCTTTGTTTTGTGTAGCTCCTTGACGACTTGTCCTTCCTTTCCGAATCCTTGCTCCTCCATGAGGGTCTTCGTTCATAACGATCATCTCTACTCCTTCTCTCTCTTGGTGGTGATTCTTCTCTTCTACTTCTTCTTTTTGGAGAATCTCCTCTTCTTTTGTAGGGTGTCGTACACTCATTGGAATAGTGTCCGGGTCTCCCACAATTGTAGCAATTGCGCTCTCGACTAGAAGATATTTTGTCATTGTATGACCTTGACTTAGAGCTTCTTTCTTTGCTTCTACTCTTGTAGAATTTTTTGAAGTTCTTCACCATTAAGCTCAATTCTTCATTGAAGGTTTGTTTCTCACTTGATGATGTGGGGGCTTCACATGAGGCTTTGTAAGCACCACTTGACTTGTTGTGAAGTTCCTCCTTATCCTTGAGTGACATCTCATGAGCAACAATTCTTCCAATGACTTCCATTGGCTTGAGATCTTTGTAATTGGGCATCATTTGGATCAATGTGCACACGGTATCATATTTTCCATCCAATGCTCTTAGGATCTTCTTGATGATGAATCTGTCGGTCATCTCTTCACTTCCTAAGCCGGCAATCTCATTTGTGATAAGAGCAAGCCTAGAGTACATTTCAGCGACACCTTCACCATCCTTCATTTTGAACTTGTCAAGCTGACTTTGGAGCACATACAACTTGGATTCCTTGATAGAGTCGGTACCTTCATGCATATCAATCAAAGTATCCCAAATTTCCTTTGCATTCTCAAGACGGCTGATTTTGTTGAATTCTTCGGGGCACAATTCGTTGAAGAGGATATCGCAAGCATGAGCGTTGTATTGCAGCATCTTCAACTCATCCGCATTAGCTTCACGGTTCGGTTCTCCCCCATCAAAGAATTCACCTTGCAAGCCAATACACACAATAGCCCAAACGGCGGGGTTATGTCCGAGAATATGCATTTTTATCTTATGCTTCCAACTAGCAAAATTAGTGCCATCAAAGTAAGGACCTCTACGGTGATAGTTTCCCTCGCTAGACGCCATACTCTCCTAGGTTGTGAAACCAAGGCTATGACCAACAAAAGCTATGGAAATCAAAGCAAATGGAGACCAAAGATCTGATACCACTTGTAGGACCTTGAAGTATGTCTAGAGGGGGGTGATTAGACTACTTGACCAATTAAAAACTTAACCTTTTCCCAATTTTAGTCTTTGGCAGATTTTAACTATTTTAGCACAAGTCAAGCAATCCTCACACAATTCAAGCAAGCATGCAAAGAGTATATGAGCAGCGGAAAGTAAAGCATGCAACTTGCAAGAAAGTAAAGGGAAGGGTTTGGAGAATTCAAACGCAATTTGAGACACGGATGTTTTTGTCGTGGTTCCGATAGGTGGTGCTATCGTACATCCACGTTGATGGAGACTTCAACCCACGAAGGGCAATAGTTGCGCGAGTCCACGGAGGGCTCCACCCACGAAGGGTCCACGAAGAAGCAACCTTGTCTATCCCACCATGGCCGTCGCCCACGAAGGACTTGCCTCACTAGCGTTAGATCTTCACGAAGTAGGCGATCTCCTTGCCCTTACAAACTCCTTGGTTCAACTCCACAATCTTGTCGGAGGCTCCCAAGTGACACCTAGCCAATCTAGGAGACACCACTCTCCAAGAAGTAACAAATGGTGTGTTGATGATGAACTCCTTGCTCTTGTGCTTCAAATGATAGTCTCCCCAACACTCAACTCTCTCTCACAGGATTTGGATTTGGTGGAAAGAAGATTTGAGTGGAAAGCAACTTGGGGAAGGCTAGAGATCAAGATTCATATGGTAGGAATGGAATATCTTGGCCTCAACACATGAGTAGGTGGTTCTCTCTCAGAACTAGGAAGTTGGAAGTGTAGGTTTGTTCTGATGGATCTCTCCACGAATGAAGAGGAGGTGGAGGGGTATATATAGCCTCCACACAAAATCTAACCGTTACACACAATTTACCAAACTCGGTGGGACCGAATCAACAAACTCGGTCTGACCGATTCAGTAAACCAAGTGACTGTTAGTGATTTTGGTGGGACCGACATGCAACTCGGTAGGACCGATATGGTTAGGGTTAGGGCATAACGTAATCTCGGTGAGACCGAATACACAAACTCGGTGAGACCGATTTTCGTAAACAGCTAACCAGAGAGTTGGTCAGATAAACTCGGTGGGACCGATTAACTCTTTTCGGTGAGACCGAAATGTTACGAAAGGGAAACAGAGAGTTTACATTGCAATCTCGGTGGGACCGATCGCTCACTTCAAGTTAGACCGAAGCGTTCTGAAGGGAAGCAGAGAGATTACAATCCCATCTCGGTGAGACCGAGATCCCTATCGGTGAGACCGATTTGCCTAGGGTTTGTGGCAGTGGCTATGACATCTGAACTTCGGTGGCGCCGGATAGAAAGAATCGGTGGGGCGAGTTTGACTTTAGGTTTAGGTCATATGTGGATGTGAGAAAGTAGTTGAGGTTTTTTTTGGAGCATATCACTAAGCATCATGGAGCAAGAAACTCATTAAGCAACACCTCATCCCTCCTTGATAGTATTGGCTTTTCCTATAGACTCAATGTGATTTTAGATCACTAAAATGTAAAATGCAGAGTCTTGAGCTTTTGAGCTTGAGCCAATCCTTTTATCCTTGATATTTTGAGGGATCCACTTTCATCATCCATGCTATGCCATCCATTGAGCTTTCCTGAAATATTTGTCTTGGAATAGTATTAGCTCAATGAGCTATATGTTGTTATGAATTACCAAAACCACCTAGGGATAGTTGCACTTTCATAGGGCTATACTAGCAAGTAGTTGTACGTACTAGTACAATAGTGGGCTCACATAGCAATTTTGTCTCATGCAAGAGCCTGGCTATATGTGTGCTCAATGTTACATAACTCGCAGCGTTAGGTTTGCACTTGGCTCTTCGCCTCTTCGAGAAGACGAACAATGATGTTACTACTGCTTCTACAGTGTCGAATCCACTGCTGCTTGTCCGTCCACCGCAAGCGGGATGGATAGCTTGTTGTAGAAGTACTACTAAGCAAAAGCCTGTCGTTGTTTGCGAGCAACCGCGCGCATGGGCAAGGGAGAAGGCATGTTGTAAAATCAAGCTTCTCCTCATTGTACGAGTTGACGCGACACATCATAGCACTGGCCCCACATGCTTGCCTCTAAACTTGGCTGAAAGATCCGCAGTGTACAATATATTTGCTGCAACCTCTAACATTTACCCACCACAAATTAAAATATATGTGGCCGTATGCATAGTTACGATGCGAGGCCGAGAGTCCCCTTTTGAAAAAACACATTAAAATATATATTCATGTCTTGACTAGATGAGCGTGCAAACTACAATCACCAGGATGACAGGTAGGGCCAGAAGACTATTTTAATTTTTTTAAACTTCGAGACGGCCACATAGCATGGAGCCGACCCGAACGATTTTAAGCTTACAGGCACGATACATGCAATCCTAGACTACTCTACACATGAAACTGCCACACGAGCGTCCGGCCTGCGGTTGGCTCTTTGCCTCTTCGGGAAGTCGAACAATGATGGAGTACTACTGCACTCGAGGAGTACTACAATACGCTTCTGGCCATCTGATACCGATTGAACTGCTGCATGTCCACCGCGTGCGGGAGGGAGCGCGTGTAGCGAAAGCTTCTCCTAGTCTTGCCGGCCACCACGCCCATGGGCGAGGGAGGGACGCTCCTGCCTTTGCGTGTATGGCAGGTGGGCCCGACAGTGTGTGGCCAACCTGTCATACAACCAAAGGCAGGTGCAGTTAAGTCCGCGAGGAGAGGATAATCAAACTTCGTTGATGTGCGAGTTGACGCGACACATCGAGCCTTTGCACTCGATATATTTCAATAATTTGCGTTTACCGATGCATTAATTACAACACATGCATGCATGCCGTGACTCTCCTTTTGATACTTGCATGTGTTGATTTAATGCACCTTGAAGTAGTATAAAATATGTGACGGTAAAGCTTTGT
Source organism: Aegilops longissima (assembly GCA_021605205.1). Taxonomy (NCBI): domain Eukaryota; kingdom Viridiplantae; phylum Streptophyta; class Magnoliopsida; order Poales; family Poaceae; genus Aegilops; species Aegilops longissima. The sequence goes on along the minus strand of CM038678.1, from coordinate 67,135,607 downwards.
AATACCCCGGCCCAAGTCGAGAGATGGTTGTGCACGAGGATGGCGAGATCATGCGGACCGAACAAGACCCGACGATGGAGCTCTCTAAGGTCTCGATGGACCTCACCGTGCTCCACTGCCCCTTGTGCCTCCGCCCCTTGACGCCTCCAGTGTATGAGGTTCGAATACACCTCGTCCGTTCGGTTGATTGAGCAAGGTGCAGGTTTCTTGATTGATGTGCTGTTCGATTGATTTCTGCAGTGCAAGGGAGGGAACCTGGCCTACGCGGACTGCCTCGTCGAGCGCCCCGGGAACCAGCGGCAGTGCCAGAAATGCGAGCGCGGCGGTGGCTTCGACGTGCGGAACACGGCGGTGGACTCCGTCCTTTCGTCGGTGAGGGTGGAGTGCCCGCACGAAGGCTGTGGGCTCTACGTCACTTACCACAAGCTCGCCGATCACCAGAGCGTGTGTCCGCTCGCGCCCTGCAAATGCCCCGTGCCCGTCTGCGGCTACGAAGGCCCGCTGTCGGTGCTCTACCACCTCATCAGCACCGCGCATCCCATGCCCGTCCACAGGATCCAGTACGGCAAGGTGCTCCAGCTGCAAGTGCCACTGTCGGAGCCACGGCTCTTGCTGCTCACGGAGGAGGACCGCCGCGCGTTTTTCTTGGTTGGCGGCATGCTCGACATCGGCGCGCCTATCGCCGTGTCGGTCGTCTGCATCAGAGCGGGGGCGTCCCCACTGCCGCACTACATGGCCAAGCTGTGGGCGAACGGCCCGCCGGGGGAGCCCAAAGGCATGACCGACGCCGTCAAGCTGGAAATGGAGGTGACAAGCAGCAAGGATCCCAGCGACGTCGACGTGCAGGAGCTGACCTTCTTGACAGTTCTGCCCAAGCTACTGGCCGGGGCTAAGCTTGTGTCCCTCCACATTCAGATTAACAAGATCACGTCCTAAATGTTTCTACAGTGCCTTCTGTTTATCTTAATTCAAAAATCTCACCAACCAAGATGGTGAGTGGTGGAATATTTTTTGTAGTTTGCAAAAGAACCTAATTAATGCTCTTGTTTTTCTCAAAAAAATTATGTTTATCAATGCATTAATTGCAATGCATGCATGCATAAAGTAGATGCATTGGTCAATTTTCTCTTAATGCTTGCATGCAATGATTTAATGCACCTTGGAATCTGAACATGTGTTGGGGAACAACCAAATTGAGCCTTATAAAATGGAAAAAAACTAAAATTTTGAGATAAGCCCTATAAAACCGGAAAGGAGGAGTAGAAAAAAGTACTCCATCGGGAATAGTGCCGCACTTGAAACTAGAGCGGTCAATAAATTTTGAGCTTGCGTCTCGTCACATTCCAAACTACTCCACGCTATATTGAATTGCAAACCTGTTCACACCGATCACAACCTAAACGGTTTCCCACTTAGGAGCATATTAGTACCACGCTATATTGAATTGCAAACCTGTTCACACCGATCACAACCTAAACGGTTTCCCACTTAGGAGCGTATTAGTACTCGGTTATAAATACTAGTATGCCAAGATGACTGCACATTCCTCCTCAACTCCTCATCCACAAAAACAAACAAGTCATTCAGCATCCTTCCCATGCGTTTGCCATGGCCAGCGTGAGTTCTGGGTCGAGAGATTGCCACCAGGGAGAGGCGAGCATGGAAGCGGAAGCACGAGAGATGTCCCGCCTTGCTGCGAGAGCGGCCGACATGTCCCGCCGCGCGGAAGTAGAAGCACAGAGGTCCCGCCGCGCCGCTGAAGCAGTACTGATGTCCCGCCGCACCATCGATGCAGCAGACTGGTCCGGCCGCGCCGCGGAAGCAGCAGAGATGTCCCGCCACGCCACGAATGCAGCAGAGATGTCTTGCCATGCCGCGGCGGCCTGGGAAAATTTCTCGTGGGTAGGCGACGACTGTTACAGGCGCGTGCATGCGATCGTCCATAGCCAGATGGATCAGATCTCCGGCTGGGCGAGGTTGCAGGACGACATGAAAGCCTCGTTTGAGCAGGCTACCGGCGTCATACGACAACTAAGGGAGGTCAATGAGAGGCTCCGGGCTGAGCGCGACCTGCTGAGGGAGAAGATTGTCCAAAGTGCAGACCAGCAGGAGGAGACCAGTGCCTTGCTGAAGAGGACCGGCGTCATCGTCAAGAAACTTATGGACGAGAATGACATGCTCCGCAACGAGCGCCAAAGGCTGGTGGAGGAATCCGTGGATGTTCTCAAGCAGTGGCTTGAGGACACGAAAGAGCTCATCGCCGCTTCGCCGCGGAGACTAGTTCCATGACCTGCAAACAACGCATCAAGAAAGTAGAGATCAGCGAGCCAGATCTTTGTCTTCCTTCTTCTTTTGCCCTTGTGTATTTCGGGCGTAGCCGCATGTGGCTTTTTTAATTATCTTTCTAATTATGTAAGACAATTGATCGTCCTTATCTTTCTGTGGAAGATCAGCTGGAATGAAGAAAACTCTTGCTATGGCGACCCTGGCGTTGCTGTTCTTCTAGTTGCTGCTGGGCTTCCTTCAGTTTCCTGGTTTCTTTTGATGTAATAATCGGTTTAGGATGTGGATTGTATCGTCGGTTGTGAAATGTTGGGTTCTAGCGCGGATGTTTAGCCTTTGTTGGCCTCTTGGGATGTTGCGATTTCAATCTGGTAGCTTTGAGTCCTTCGTGTTAGGCTGGAGTTGTGCTGAACTTCTTGTGAATTGTGGTGGTTTTCAGTAATGAAAATCGGAAGGGGCAAGCCCTTCTTTGATCCAAAAAAAAATAATCATCCTTATATATTCATCAGTCTTGCTATAAGTCACAGAGATGCTATATAGGTCCGTCGGATCTTACATCAAGATCCGTGCTTTCAGATTTTGTTTTTTCTCTCTTAAATCTCAGTCGAGTGAGACATAGCCACACCATTAAACAGAGGCTCGGGCGCCATTAATGGAGACCTTGGGAGAGAGGTGGATGGCAGATGAAGGTCAAAGGGCTCTCCTCCCGATAAGCACGCGCAGGGGTCTGATCGCATGCCTCTCGTACTCAAATAGCTACCCTGCATGATGCCTTCTAGCTAATAAAAATGGGGACGCGTGGCGGCACGTAAATGGTACTAGTAAGTAGAACGCCCACGGTTTCAATAATACTTGTGTTTCCGATTGTAACGTGACACCACTTGTTCCAAAATGACTTTGTTGATTGTTAATGTGTGCGCCTTCGCAAATCCCCACTGCAAATTTACCACAGCATGTTGGTGCCATGTCATGGCACCAAGCCAAGATTCATTATTTTCATGCGTGTTTTGAATTTATAGGAATTAAAAAACTAAGTTTCTCAATGTTTCCAACCCAGCCACGACGCCCAGAATTTTGAATTTCATTCCCATTTCTTGCATGGAACCTAGAAATTTACCGAGGACACACATGTGATTTTTCAACCAACTTTGGTGCCTTTGGAACATGTGCTTGTATTTCAAATTTGAATTATGCACACAAAGGTGACACGTTCCCTCCCAGAACCACGAGCCTTCTTGAGAGAAGCTCCGATTTGCAAGAAGCTTATACCAAAATTTGTTCCTATTCGGCCAATTTGTTTTACCACGGCATGGTACTCCCATGACATGACACCATGCCAAGTTTCAAGATTTTAAAACCAAGTTTCTCAATGTTCTCGACCGAGCCACGATGCCCAGATGTTTGAATTTTATTCTCATTTTATGCATGGGACCTACTCCCTCCTTCCATCTATATAGGGCCTAATGTGTTTTTCAAGACAGCCTTTGACTATTGACAAGATTAATAGCACATGAGATGTATACTATGAAAATTATATTATTGGAAGCTCCTTTGACATACAAATTTGAAGGTATGCTTTGTGTAAGTTGCATGTCATATATTATTGCTCTAACGTTTGGTCAAAGTTAGCCTTGAAAAATGCATTAGGACCTATATAGATGGAAGGAGGGAGTAGAAATTCACCCAAGGACACAAATGTAATTTTTCAACCAACTTTGGTGCACGGGAGCATGTGCTTGTAGTTCAAATTTGAATTATGCACATTAAATGACCAAAAACTCAATTAATGTGTAAATAAGGCCAAACGAAGCCGGAATAATTCCAAAATTTAACAGGGCACTCATGTAGTTCTATGTTGCCTTCGTAAATAAACTCAAGGGGGACAACATATATCGTTTCGCACTCAAAGGTGTCACGTTCCCTCTTAGAACCACGAGCCTTCTTGAGAGAAGCTTCGATTTGCAAGAAGCTTATACCAAAATCTGTTCCTATTCGGCCAATTTTTGTACCACAACATGGTAGTACCATGACATGACATCCATGCCAAGTTTCATGATTTTCAGACGTGTTTTGGATTTACAAGAATTTTAAAACCAAGTTTCTCAATGTTCTCGGCCGAGCCACGATGCGCAGATGTTTTAATTTTATTCACATTTCTTGCATGGGACCTAGAAATTCACCCGAGGACACAAATGTGATTTTTCAACCAACTTTGGTGCACGAGAGCATGTGCTTGTAGTTCAAATTTGACTTATGCACATTAAATGACCAGAAACTCAATTAATGTATAAAAAACGACAAACGAACCTGGAATAATTCCAAAATTTAATAGAGCACTAATGTAGTTCTATGTTGCCTTTGTTAAGAAACTCAAGGGGGGCAGCGTATATCATTTCACACTCAAAGGTGGCACGTTCCTCTTAGAACCACGAGCTTCCAAATCGGCCCAATTTTTTACCACAACATGTTAGTGCCATGACATGACACCATGCCAAGTTTCATGATTTCCAAGCGAGTTTTGGATTTACATGAATTTAAAATCTAAGTTTCTCGATGTTCTCGGCGAGTCATGGCGCTTGATGTTTGAATTTCACTCTCATTTCTTCCATGGGACCTAGAAATTCAACCAAGGACACACATGTGATTTTTCAACCCACTTTGGTGCACCGGAGCATGTGTATGCAATTCATATTTAGATTATGCACATTAAAAGTCCAGAAACTCAATTAATGTATAAAAAGGCCAAATGAACCCGAAATAATTCCAAAATTTAACAGGGCACTCATATAGTTCTATGTTGCCTCTGTAAATAAAGTCAGGGGGAGGCAGCATATATCGTTTCGCACACAAAGGTGACGCGTTCCCTCTCGGAACCACGAGGCTTGTTGAGAGAATCTCCGGTTTTGCAAGAGGCTTATACCAAAACTTGTCCCAATTCAGCCAAAAATTATATGTATGAAAACAAGGTTTAGATTATCTCGAACATCTCGCTACCTAGACCAATAATGTACTATGATTTGAATTCAACATAAAATGGATACAAATATTTGAATTGGAGAGCGTATGGTACATGTAGTTCATAGTGAAATATGATTACTACTATATGCGTGTTTTCTGTTATCAAGATAATATTTAAATTATTGTATAACTTGACAACAATCATATTCAAATAAGGAAAACTGATTCAAATTTAGTCCATATGGTAGACGACAATATATATGTTCACATGGTGGAGTAAAATGTTCATCTATGATGGAAGATCAAAATGTTCGACTACATCAATTATAAACTGCAAGGTCACCTAACAATATATTCGAATTCAACATAACGTGGATTCAAAAATTGAAATTCGAGATCATGGCATCTGTAATCATATAAAAAGGGACATTACTCTTTCTTTGGTGGGAATTGATTTGTTTTTTGTTGTTGTTGAGGGAAGTGAGAATCGATTTGGTACTGGGCAGGGTAATCTTGTTCTCTCGATTTTTTTACATTTTTCTTGTAGTTTTTTCAATGGCATCTATAGCAATATAGTAAAAGGGGACATGACTCTCTTGTGTCTTGTATGAATTGTTTTTTACACATTAAGTTTGTTCTGCCGAACAAGGAATCTGCACCTTGTTATCCCGAAATTTTCAAGCTCGAGTATCTTTGGTCTCACCTGCTTTGAAACTCCCGCTTCTTCAACCCGCGCCGCGCCTTGTTATCCCGAAATTTGGAGGTGCGCGAGAACTCCCTCCTTATCCGAAATCGCTCCCGCAGCCCAGACACGCGAAAGCCCCCTTCTACCCCTCAGCCGGAAATGAAGCTCCACGTCGCGGTGTCAAAACCGGTGGGGGTACGCTGGTAACTTACCCTACATTTCGGACAAGCACGTCCCTAAGCTTGGCTCCCCCCCTTCCCCTTCGCCCCCCATTCGTACACTGAGGCTGCCAAAACCCGCGAAACCCCACGCTCCTCCGTCGACCTCCCGACCGCCGCCCAGCCGGAGACTCTTCCCCGACTACGTCGTCCACCGCAACAGCTCCCCGTCCCTCGTCCACCGCACCGGATAAGGATCCGTTGTCGATCTCGTCGTCCCGCCGGATCAGCCGCCCCATCCTCCACCTCCAAGGAGCTGCCCAGACGTTCGCCTTGTCTATCGCGCCACCTCAATCCCCACAGCGCCGTCTTGACCTGCCCCACCGGAGCCGCATCACCCTACCAATTCCTCCGATGAAGCCGAGGCCAACTCGGCGCCACCATGGACGTTCTGCACTCACCGATGCATTTTATCTTTTATTCGATCTCACGGGGCTGCCGGTGCTCGATACCGAGCAGACATGGCGTGTCTCCATCGACGGCGCCATCGCCGGCCACATCATCCACAGCGTCTCTCCCCATGTCGTTGCTTCCTCGGTGGCGACTTCCACAACGACACTAGCTGCAGCTGCTCCGGCTCTCGCTCGTGCTGCAGCTCTGTTCTTGCTGTCGGTCGCGCTGCTGCACTGCTCCTGCTTTCATTCGTGCTGCTGCTCTGCTCTTGCTCTCGCTTGTGCTGCTGCTGCTGCTGCACGACCTCTGGCAGCTACAGGAGTTGCTGCTTTAGCACTCGCTCGCGATGCTACTGCACGGCTTGCTCTCTGCTAGTGCGTTCCCTGCTCGACCGTCTGCTGATTTAGATCCCTGCTTCTCAGTTACTAGTGCTCGAACGCCCTAAACATCTATTGCAATGCTCTGTTACTAGGTCAACCAGTTTCGATAGTAAAATTCAGTTTCGACTGTGAAGTTCATTTTCTTCAGTTAAATTCAGAGTGAACAGTACTTACAACATCTGTCGGGCGGGCCGTGGCGCGCGCTGATCGTTTACATCTAGCACTTTTTGGTGATGTATTTTACATCATCTATTGCAGATGATATTAGGGTCCCACTTCAGATTAACGTTGTCTATCTTCTCATGCTTCAGCCTCGTCGGCATACACCTTAGTGGAGCTGCTCCAACGACGGAACCGTCCATCACACTGGAGCAGTACCCTCGGCGCCGTTTCTAAAGGCCTCGGATCTTCTTCCCCGCCTCCGACAGTCACACCAGCATCATCACCATCCTCCACGTCCAACCCAATGATGCTGAGGTCCACAAGGCTATGCCAAAGAGGTTGTACACTCGTCGCATCACTTTGTTTCTCCATTCCTCTGTTCTTCCAATTCATGTGAGCCAAACACCCAGGTTGACTGAAATCCTATGTTTCCAAATGCTCTGTTTTGCATGTGCATTCCTATCCTATTCCTGTGTTTTTCCTGTCCCTGAGTTTATAGAATCCTCCAATTCTAAGGAGCCCTTACATATTTACTTCATTTTCAGATAGGCGTCAAAGAAAACTATGTGTGTTATGTCCTGCTCCTGCTGTGCCGTCATCCACCCACCTGAGGTGCACCATCGACAGAAGCGTTCACTGCAGCAGAGATCCCCCCCTGCAGACTTTCTTTCGCCGCCTCAGATCATCTTCCCGTTGCGGCAGCCACGCCTAACTGCATTACCATCATCGGTGAGCAGATGAACACGAGGACTACAGTTCGGAATAGAGGTCGCAGATCTTTCGTGTTTGCTTCGTTATACATCGGTTATTATTACTGCTACTTTATCGTTCAATCTTGAGTTTTAAATTGCCCATGGGTCTCATATCGAGCCAACAACGAATAGTATCTGTCTACTATCTGGTTCATCTAGGGTCTTCTATGTGGTTCATGTTGGGTGGGCAACAAACAATAGATGATCCATTGTCTATCTTTTTAAACTGAAGCTATAATCTACCTGCTATCATTAGTTTTGGATCCATCCACTCGTTTGCTACAATCGTACTGAACATGTAGATAAAAAGAGAAGACCATTGCCTGCGAATATAATGTCATGCAGACGCCGCTCCATGGTGGGCGAAGTGCCCCCCCCCCCTCTCCTGCATTTCCAGATTGTATTCCAGAGGAAGATAACTGTTCAAATGGAGATTCAGAAGGTGCCGACCACGCCTATTTACCACCTGAGGTGTTTGCTCTAACCTGGCATGCTGATGATGGTCATATCATGCATATGGCTCCTTGCATTGCTTACATTATACATCTTATATGTCATCATCTTAGTTTAGATTTGCTTTGTGTGAATGCCACCTGTTTGGTTTCTATATCATACTCCCACCATTCCTAAATATTTGTCTTTTTAGAGATTTCAACAAGTAACTACATACGGAACAAAATGAGTGAATCTACACTCTAAAATATGTCTATATACATCCGTATGTGGTAGTCCATTTGAAATCTCTAAAAGACAAATATTAAAACAGAGGGAGTATATAGGAATTATGCAATGCCATCTTCTTTAGCCAGGCATCATATTCGTGAATCATGCAATGCCATCCTGTTTAGCCAGTCATCGTATATGTGAATTGTATCGTGCCATATTTTTTTCCATAATGTATTCCATTTGTCAACAATGTTTATACATTCATCTACTCTTCCTGTGCATCAGCCATTTGAGTTGGTCATGGGAAAATCTGGAGTGAAAACAAGGTCTTCTGAGCAGTCGGTGCTACCTGTCGATGCAGATTTCTTGCTCGTTATAGATAGCTTCTCAGAGGAGGATTCAGAGAGAGATGACCAGTCGTATCCCCCCCCCCCCCGAGGTGCATCCTCTAAATTGGCTGGGTTATATTGCTCATATCATGCATAAGGTGTCTTGCATTGCCATGCCATCTACTTAGATTAGACATGCTTTGTGTGAATGCCTCCTGTTTGCTTTCTATATCAGATATGTGAATTATGCAATGCCATGTTTTTCAGCCAGTTATCATATATGTGTGAATTATGCACCGCCATGGAGCCAGGCATCATATATGTGAACTATCTCATGCCATCTTTTTTTCATTACGTATTCCATTTGTCGACAATCTGTGTATATTGAACTACTCTTCATGTGTATCAGCCATTTGAGCCGGTTATGGAAAAATCTGGAGTGAAAACAAGGTCTTCAGAGCAGGCAATGGTACCTGTTGAAGCATATATCTCGATGGTTAAAGGGAGATCCTCGGAGGAGGATTCAGAGACAGATCACCAGTCCTATATCCCACCTGAGGTGTATGCTCTAAGTTGCAATGTTTATATTTCTCATATGATGCATATGGTGTCTTGCATTGCTTAGTTTAGACATCATATGCACAATATTGAATTCTATCTGCTTAGTTTAGAGATCATACATGTGAGTGCCAGCTGCTTAGTATATGAATCAATTATGTCAATTATATCATGCCATCCTGTATACTTAGACAACATGTATGTGAACTATTTCATCCCAACCTATTTTAGAAAGACATCATATAGTTTTGTCATGTCATCCTATTTAGGTACCCATCATATGTTGAATTATTGCCATTATATCCTGTTAAGTTATCCATCATATATCTGAAACTGTGTCATGCTATCCTATTTAGTTAGGCATCATATATGTGAAATTGTGTCATGCTGTCCTGTTTGCTTAGACAACATATATGTGAATTACCACATCTGTCTATCATACAATGTCTGTACGTTCAATTTCTTTTCTTGTTTATCAGCCATTTGAATTGGAGGGGGTGATGGCAGTATCTAAGGGAGAAAAAACCTGTTCTTCACAAAAGACAGTGCTACCCGTCGATGCAGATAAAACCATGGTTGTACTGGACCACTGTCGATGCGGGGACGACACCTATGGGATCACAAGAATCCCTACTACGGTTGCGGGGCGGGGGGTCGTGAGAAGAGCGGATCAAACAGATAGCACACGTGTTCTTTATCCAGGTTCGGGCCGCGAGGATGCGTAAAACCCTACTCCTACTTTGGTGGTTTGTTTATCTATGTTCTTGAGCTAGCTATGGGCGTGAGGAGCTCAAAGCGAATCCTCCTCCTGGTCGCCTTGGGCCTCCTTTTATAGGGAAAGGGGTTGCCACAGTGGCACACAGGGAGGTGGAAAAGGCTCTGATCATCTGAGTTTATCCCTCGCATTACTGGACAAGGCGCCATAAATGCGTCTTGCTTAGGTGTCCTTACTTTATCGAGGACGGGGGAGAGCCCAGTCTCGTCCATCGCCCCTCCCTTCCGTGTTGACACGTGCCTTGGCCAGCGGTGCCCGTGGTGCCATGTAGGCAGGCAGGCAGCTGAGGTGGCGCAGCGGTGGGTCTCCACGAAGGTTCGCTTGCCGCCACGCAGGTGCCTGCCCAGCTGGTTGGGTCGGCAGCTGCAAGGTGAAGGCTTGATTGGCGTGGGCCTGATGGTGGCCCTACAGGTGTCCTTGGCAAGGGCCTTGCCACAGCCCCGGCAAGGGTCTTGCCGCGGCGCCTGCCGTCATCCCCGGCAAGGCTCTTGCCGGGGGCCTTGTGGTCCTCCTTGGTTGGGATCCCGCCAAGGGTCGTCATCTTCCATGGTATGTATCTGATCTTGAATGTCTTCACAAAGATCTGCATGCCACCACGGGGATGTCTCCCGAATCCTTGCCCCATGGGGGCAGTGGATTCAAGGGTGATTCGCTCCGTAGGTGTGGGGCGAGTGGCCACGGCAAGGGTCTTGCCGGGTTTTCGAAAACTGCCCCCCGGCAAGGATCTTGCCGGGTGAGTCCGCTTCGTCCCCTTTGCTCTTTGTGGTCTTGGTCTTGGCGTCGTTCTGCTCCTCTCGAGCTTCGTCCTTACCTTGGCTCACCTCCCTTGCCTTGCTCAATGTGGTGGTGCCCGCGGCTCAGACTGCCCGTGCACAGTTATAGGGGTACAAAGAGCGTACCCCTCTTTTTGTACATCGACAGGAGCCCCCGGGCCTGGGCCACACGTAAGCGCAATCGCGTCGTTGGGCTAGGCCCAAAAAACGGTGCGCGGGCAGGCAGGGCGGTTTTTACCGCGGTATGTCTCTTCGCGCGCTGCGCTTCCCATGCTTCCCGCGCGTTGCTCGGCGTGGGGAGGCGTGCGTGACGTGGGCGGCATGCATGGGGCTGAGCTCTGCACGCATGCGTCCCGTCGCAGTTAATGTGAAAGGAGGCGGCCCGCGTTTTCCCCCATAAGAAGGAATAACCGTGGGCGCGCTGCTCACTTTCACCTCTTCACTCGTACCTTTTCCAATCTCAGAGTCGCTGTTTCCTCTCTTCCTTCCCTCCTAAGCTTTCGTCGTCGCCCGCCGTCGCTGCTTCGCCACCCTCCTTTGTTGCTCCTTAGACTTCTTGGCCGCCATGGTGCCCAAATCTGCCAAGGGAAAGGGGGTGGCTAAGAGCTCCGGGACCGTGGAGCCCCCGGAGAGCGCGCTGTCGGGGGACCGGATGAAGTCCGCCTTCTTCATCCCGTCGACGATAGGTGTTCATGATCTCCTGGCCTCCTTCAAGCCCTTATGGGGAGTGAAGACGGGGGGAGAGAATTCGGGGCACCCGGCGACGCGCATCATTCCTGCCGCCTGTGCTGATCCTGCCCCAACCCGGTATCCCTTTTTTGTTGATTACCTTTCTTGCGGGTTATGCCCCCCTTTTTCCGATTTCTTCTGTGACATCATGCACACCTTCGGCTTTCACCTCTTGGATTTCACTCCAAATGCGGTGGCGTGCTTGGCTCTCTTCGCGCATCTTTGCGAAGGCTTTGCCGGAGTGCAGCCCAACACGACACTCTTTCGCCATTATTTCTCCCCTCGAATCCAGCCCGGGGGCGCCGTCTCCGGATGCATCGCCTGGATCTCAAGATCCAAGGGGGCGTACCCGGACGGTGCCATGAAGGAGAAGTGGGATGAATGGCGTGGCCGGTGGTGCTGGATCGAAGATGAAGACCCGCCGGAATTCTACAAGGTTCGTCGGACGCCGCCGGTCCGCGACAGCGACTGGGGTGATGTCGATGCTGCCAATGGGAGGCTTACTGTCGCCACCACCAGGATACTCCGGCTGACCCAGGCTGGGCTCACCCTGGAGATGATCGGGGCGAACTTCATTCGCCGCCGGATCGCCCCGTTGCATAACAAGGGGAGGCCAGCCTGGCTTTTCACGAACCCGGCTGACATTATGCGGCTCCGCCCTGGCCTCGACCACAACTTCACGGTGATGGGGCATGCCCACTTCTGCCAGCGGCTTTTCTAGCTCGACGTGGGTCGCGACGGCAAGACTGAACGGACCGGCAAGGCCGCGAGGGCTGCCGCAAAAGTCGGCAAGGCCTTCAAGGGGTCGTTCTTCAAGTTTCCAGCAGGGGTGGTCCCGTTGTGCAATAACTCACGCTGGTCCGAGATCATTGCCATGATGTCGGACTGCAATCTGCTGCTGACCTGTCCCGAGCTGGCGAGGCAGCGGAGTAGGCGTGCATCAATTCTTGACTCCTTGGTCGAGGTGTGCGTCAATCTTGACATCGGCGGTGGCTTGTCATGGACACCACCGAGCGAGCTGGACTACATCGCCACTAGGGCGAGGAGGCCTGACTTGCCATGGAAGGCGGCGGCGCCCGGGGTGTGGAAGGACAAGGCCGTGGCGGCTGCGGAGGCGCGATTCACCACAATGGTGGCGGCCACCGGGAGAGTCAACAGCGTCGATGTTGGAGCTCCGCTTATCGAGGGGCGGCCGGCGAGTCGTCGTCGGAGGAGGGCGTGGCGGCGGGCTCGCGCATGTCGAGAAAAGGCGAGTCTGCGGCGGGCTGGCTCCGGCGAGCGGTCCGGCCCGGCAGGCTCTGCGACCTCAGTGCGCCTGGAGGTCAGGCGCCACACGGGCCCCAGCGGCGAAAGGGGCTGACGAGGGGCGAGAAGAAGAAAGCGGCGACCCCTTCCTCATCGGCGCGCACAAACCCCGCCGCCCTCTTCGCCTCCTTCGGCAGGCGTCGATTCGGATGATGATGTGGAGCTCCCTTTTGATCTTGGGTCTCTCAGCCCGGAGAGGAAGAGGAAGCTGGTGGAAGAGGAGGAGACGGACGACGAGTAAGTACTCCATTCCTCACTGTTATTTCCACTTCTCCGAATCAGGTCGCTTGTCTTGATCCATTTTTTCTTTTGCAGGGAGACGGAGACGTTAGCCCAGAGGGCGAAGAGGGCGAGGACCTTGGCGAGCAATCAGCCCCTGGCTGAGGCTTCAGAGAAACCACTGGTGGTGCTGAGCAGCCCGGACAGCAGCCCCCGGCGCAGCCCCCAGCGTAAGTTCGTCACCCTCTTCTTACTCGACATGTGGCAGGCGCTCGATGCCATGATGCTGACCTTGCCGGGTTTGCAGGAGGGGAGCGGCAGCAAGAGGAGCCACGGAGGGCTGCTCCTAACATACCACCACCATCGACTACGCCGCCGCGGGGTGCGTCCCCGGCAAGGGCACCAGGCACGGGGCCCACACCCATGGAGGAAGAGGGGAACTTGGGCGCTGGTGACTCTGCCGCGCGCCAAATGCTGGCGAAGAGGGGACTTCTGCTTCGCAGCCCGGCACCGGTGAGTCGCCTGTCTTTCGTCTCTGTTTTTTCCTTTATTCTTTTATTGGCTTCATCGCCCCTATTGCTGCCCAGGCCCTCCTTCAACAGACATGGAGGACGTGGACACTATCGTTGGAGACATTCTTTGAGGAGGCCTTGGCGGAGGCAGCAGGATTGCCGCCGAGAGGCCGCCAAAGATCTTGCAGGGCCGCCGCCGCCAAGCCGCCAAAGTCTTGCCGAGGCGCCCGCTGCGAGGGCCGCCAAGGCGTCTGGCGAGGCTTCTGCCGAGGGCGCTAGCAGTCGCCGGCAAGGCCTCTGCCGGGGAGGAGGTGGCGGGTGACCAGCCTCCCTCTTCCTCAACCTCAGGCCCCAGGAGATATCTGAAGGTGGGCAATGATCTTTTCGTCCATCTTCCGGGGGCGTCAAGCCGAGCACCCACCAAAGGGGAAGCCTTTGACGGCGAGGTGTTTGCCGCCACCGGGCTTGAGGTGGTTGACGAGCCGGGCATTGGCGGCGACGGTTCTCCAAAAGAGCAGCTTTTTCGTGCCATGGGGGCCGACTTCCGGAAGCTCCAAGTGCTCTACCGTGCCCGCTTGGACAAGGTCTAGTCCAGGATGGCAGCGGTGGACAGCGCGAAGGTGGACTTCAAGGTGCGCGTCGTTGAGACGCAGACCTGGTTCCACCAGACTCGCAAGGAGCAGAGGGCCTTTCAGGAAGAATTGGCCAAGCGCGATGTGGAGCTCACCATAAAGATGGCCGACGTCGAGAAGGCCTAGGAAGAAGCGGCGAACTTGGCCGCCGCGGCCGAAGCCGCCCGGAACCAGCATCAAGCCACCTTGGATTCCCAGGAAGAGGACCTCTCTGCGCGTGAGGCGAAGCTTAACGCAACGCTCCGCGGCAAGGTTGAGGAGCTCGAGGCCCTTGTCGCGCGACGGACCCGTGAGCTGGAGCAGAGGCATAAGGAGGCACTTGATGCCCAGGCTCTGGCCCATGCCGGCAAGGTGGAGGAGCTGGAAGCGGAGCGGGACGAGCTGAAGGAGCAGGCCCTCAAGCTGTCCGGCGAGAAGAACACGCTCAACCGCGCCTTGGTAGAGGCGCAAGGAGCAGATCATCGGCGGGCTGGGGAGCTCTCCGATCTGCGAGAACTCCATCGAGACCTCAAGCTGAAGCTGGAGGATCTCGAAGATCTTGTCGGAGAGCAGGGCTCGGGAGGAGACCTTGACCAGGAGCCTCGAGGAGGAGAAGCAGCTGCGGGCAAGCAGGCCGCCTCCACCAGGAATATGTGGTGGGTGAGAACAAGTGGATCAGCCATCTGGAGGTCATCGCCCGGCGAGGTCACCTGCAATTGGCCACCATGGGGTTGCCAAGCGTGAAGTCGCCCCAGTGCAGCGGGACCGTCAGCGCCAAGCTAACCCAGTTCTTGAAGGCGTCCTCGGGCCTGGCCTATCTCCACTCCAACAGGAAGGCCACGCCGGCCGAGGAGGCCCGGCGACTTTGCCGGAGGGTTGTGACCAAGGTCGTCACCAAGGTGGCGCACTGGAATCCAAACCTTGACTTCGCGGCCTCGATGAAGAGCTTGCCGGATGGTGTTGACCTCACGGTTGTCAAGGAGCACATCAAGCCCATCACCAACGGCATCGACGAAATCAAGAGGGTGGAAAGCCAGCGCCGGGATTGAGCATCCCGTTCCTCTTCGCCGCTGCAGGTTCCCGACCAAGACAAATTTTCTCTTTAGTTAGAACCGCAGCCATCATGTGATGTAATATAACTTTGAAGTACTCTTAATTTTCATGCATGTTATTTCCCCGTTCAATTCCTATTTGTATGTGCCCTCGTCGATCGGGTAGGCTTGCCGGCGCGAAAGCCCCTAGCGGCGTTTTGGGGACGGATCCCGAGGCCTGCTTGAGTGCAGCGTCTTGCGGACGAGCCACCTTTCCGTCCCAAACGCGGCCGCTCGAACTGTCGAGCTTGACTCGAGTCAGAATCGAGGGCGTTGTCGATCGCGGAAGGTTACTCTGCCATTCTCGACGCAGCCGCTCGAGCTGTTGAGCGGACTCGAAACAGGGCAAGGGCGTTGCCGATCGTGGGAGAGCCCCCTGGCGTGCGGGTTTCTCATACAAAGGCGTGACATCTCCGGGGAGGGGGGAATAACCTCAAATAAGAAGAGTAGCACAAATAAAGGTTTAGTGCAACTTAGCTTCTGTTGGCGATCGCTCGAGCGTCGATCTTCTGGCCTCCTTTCTTCTTCAAGGATCATGAAGATGAAGGAGTGTCGGGCTAACTGCTAGAGCTGATTCTCACAACCGTGCCCCCTACCTGGCGCGCCAAAGATGTCGGTGCGGGGACGACACCTATGGGATCACAAGAATCCCTACTACGGTTCTTGGGCGCGGGGTCGTGAGAAGCGGATCAAGCAGATAGCACACGGGTTTTTATCGAGTTCGAGGCCGTGAGGATCGTAAAACCCTACTCCTGCTTTGGTGGTTTGTTTATCGTGTTCTTGAGCTAGCTATGGGCGTGAGGAGCTCCAAAAGCGAATCCTCCTCCTAGTCGCCTTGGGCCTCCTTTTATAGGGAAAGGGGTTGCCACAGTGGCACACGGGAGGTGGAAAGAATGCTGATCATCTGAGTTTATCCCTCGCATTACATGACAAGGCGCCATAAATGCGTCTTGCTTAGGTGTCCTTACTTTATCGGGGACGGGGGAGAGCCCAGTCTCGTCCTTCGCCGCTCCCTTCCGTGTTGACACGTGCCTTGGCCAGCGGTGCCCGTGGTGCCATGTAGGCAGGCAGGCAGCTGAGGTGGCGCAGCGGTTGGTCTCCACGAAGGTTCGCTTACCGCCATGCAGGTGCCTGCCCAGCTACTTGGGTCGGCAGCTGCATGGTGAAGGCTTGATTGGCGTGGGCCTGATGGTGGCCCTACGGGTGTCCTTGGCAAGGGCCTTGCCGCAGCCCCGACAAGGGTCTTGCCGCGGCGCCTGCCGTCATCCCCGGCAAGGCTCTTGCTGGGGGCCTTGTGGTCCTCCTTGGTTGGGATCCCGCCAAGGGTCGTCATCTTCCATGGTATGTATCTGATATTGAATGTCTTCACAAAGATCTGCATGCCACCACGGGGATGTCTCCCGAATCCTTGCCCCATGGGGGCAGTGGATTCAAGGATGATTCGCTCCGTAGGTGTGGGGCGAGTGGCCACGGCAAGGGTCTTGCTGGGTTTGCGGAAACCGCCCCCCGGCAAGGATCTTGCCGGGGGAGTCCTCCTCGTCCCCTTTGCTCTTTGTGGTCTTGGTCTTGGCGTCGTTCTGCTCCTCTCGAGCTTCTTCCTTACATTGGCTCACCTCCCTTGCCTTGCTCAATGTGGTGGTGCCCGCGGCTCAGACTGCGCGTGCACAGTTATAGGGGTACAAAGAGCGTACCCCTCTTTTTGTACACCGACACCCACAAACTAGCCCCACCACACATAATTGAGACTCTTCCAGATTGCACACTTACGCCGTTGGGCAGAGAACCAGCTACAACCCATCTAACCACAACCCCAGCGGATAGTAACCCACTATAGTTGATAAAGCACCATGTCCACCACAGGGTACCCCCACACGAGCAGTTTGTAAAGCTACTGTAGTGCCCAAAGCACGAAGACCACCACAGCTAACCCAAACTCCACGCTTAAAGCAGAAGAGCAGCTGTTCTTAGGTCAGATTCCGTAGCTACGGTCCATACTCCTTTGCTGTTGCTTCACTGTATTTACTCATACCAACTACTTTCGAATTTGAAGGATCCAATTGAAACTCCAATGGCGCAACAAGTATGTTTTAAACCTATTTCTTTAACTGGATTGTTGTTCTAACTTCATGCTCTATGTTGATTCAGTTTAAGTTGTATAAACAGTTTTTTTATCATGTGATGGACATTACAAGTGCTGCCAATGCTGTGTAGTTTCTCACACTTATATTATGTCTATGCTGTTGTGTCTTAAAAATATATGAGTTGAACTGTGTCTCTATCTTGATTAGGGAACATAAACTAGAATGATATGGACAATACAGTGACCATAGTACATAGATATATGTTTGTTTCATGCTATTATCCTGTCCACCTTACTACTGAACCGGTATAACAAAATGAGTTTCGTATACTACAAGATAAACCTGTGATGTGTTTGCTTGTTTCTCTTGTAGTATGCAAATAGAATATTGGAGAAGAGCACCCCACTATGCAACGGTAGAGAAAGTAATGCAGATAAGGTTCAAGATTGTGAGAAAACCCTGTTGGTCTCCAAGAAAAGTGATAAAAATGATCTTGTAGATAGTGAGAAAACCCCACAGTCATGCGTTGATGTAGTGTTCGAGTTACTGCCAGTACCGCTGGCACAAGCTCTTCGAACTCGCTGCCTGAATCACTTCGGCTTCTTCAATCTCAACTACAAGCTGAAAGGCATCGATCGGTTTGTCTTTGCTGACAAAAGCCAGAAGGGCGAGAAGTCCTGCAGAATTCAGATGCATACTTTCTTGTTACAGCTTGACAAGCGTAGGAGGATTTAAGCGCCAAACAAGAGAAAGTTAATAAACACTAAGGATCTTGCCGACATTATGGGTACCAGGATATTGTTTCTTGAACTCTTAAAGTGGTTTCAGTTTTGGACTTGTTTTGCTTCGGCGTTTATATGCTGCTTTGTTCCCTATATTTGCCTTGGTGGCGAACTTTGATGCCGGTGGATGTAATATATGTAATAGCTGTGATAGCCTAGCATAAGTTGCTTGCTTATTTATTTCCTTGTTATCTTGTTTATTTGTTTGCTTGTAGTGAGTGCAGTTCTTTTTCCGCGGTTTGCTAGCGGCTGTAATAACCTATTTTTTAAAACTAGGCCACAATAACCAAGGGCTAATATTCTTGTAGTGACCTTTGGGCCTCCTCTTGGCCGTAAAGCGATGGGCCTTCTACGGGCCGTGAAAGCGATGAGCCTTCTACGGCCGTAGAAACAATGGGCCTTCTATGGGCCGTATCATCAATGGGCCTTATCACGGGCCGTATGATCGATTAATGAACATGGGCCAATAACGAGGCCGCATTATGGCTATAAGCGGGCTAGAGTTGGAATCGTCCGTTCATGGGCCGACCATAACGGGCCATCGTTAATAGGCGTGTTGTTGATGCTATGAAAATGGCCCAGCGTACTAACGAGACCACAAGCGGGCATTGTAACCATGGGCTAAATTTGGCCCTAGCGAAAATAGCGATGTGAGCCGTAAGTAAGCGAATCTTGAAATGAGCCCAGAATAAATGGGCTACGAGAAGGCGAAAGATAACATGGGCTGAAGCATTTAGCGGAATAACGAGCCGTTAATGGGTATAAAGTGATACAATGTTCATTACGGGCGGTTTCACCACGGATCGTTAATGGGTGTAAGTGATACACTATTCATTACGGGCGATTTCACCATGAGCGTTAATAGGCCAAGAGTTACATAGGGCCTCATATGGGCGAAAAGGCGTCATGGGCCATACATGGGCGGAAGTGGCGGGCGGAATCATATTGGATGGCCCGGATGGCGCTCTTGGGCCTAAGTCGGATAAGGCGTGCGGGCCTTGGGTTAGCGGGCTGTAAATGGGCTATATCACGAACATGCCGTTAACGAGGCTTTCCATGGGCGGCCCGCCACCTTGACCAATTCAAACGGGCCGGCCTTTTCACAGGAATGGGCCTCTGTTGGGTCGTGCCACGTGTTGACGTATCATTGGAGCCTTCTGTCCAATGAGTGGATGACATCTGTCCCAATGATGAGCTGACACATGTTTCCTCCAGCAAATGATGATTTTACACATGGAAAATCCCCATTGGTCGGGGCTGTTAATGGGTTATCGGATCCAAAACCCGACTCGATAGCTGAGCGTCGTTCCGTTACGGTGGATGCCGTGTCGGTCACCCTTGATAAACACTTACGTGATGCGCGATTTATCGTCATGGAAGTGGGCGCTTCCGTGATGATAATTTTGGTAATGTCATGGAACACTTCTCGACAACACGGGTATGACTATCTTGATTACGTCATAAAATGCGTCATGGATGTACATGCATGACAAAAGCGCGACCTCTTGTGACAAACCGTATCATCACGAAGTGTATTTTTTGTAGTGACCATGGCGCGACATCCGGATGCCGGTTGGTGGCGCCCACGGAAGAAGAGGCAATGAGCGGCTGCGGCCGCGATCAAACTTCGCCTCTCCGCCGAGCATGACCCGAACGGCCGCCCTCGGCGGTGGGCGGTGGCGACCGCCTCCCCTCGCCTCGTGGAAAAGGCATCACACTCCGCCGCTTATGCGCACCCAACACTCGGCGACCGCCTTGGCGTCGGAGAAGTCCGGAAAACGGCGCCCACCATCGGACCGACCACCTCAAACGATCCCTGGCGCTAGAAGAAGAAGACGTGTTGGGCCCGCCTTGTTTGACCCACGAATCTGAGATGAGCCCTTCCCCAAAGGTTCACGCTCCCAAGAGATCGCCAAGTACACGGCTCCGTGAAGCGGGAGGGTGGCTGGTCGACTACTCCACGGCCGTCATCATAGCGAGCGGCAACAAGCGCGTTGCTGTGAAATCGTCCGCTCATGCTCAAAGGCACAACCGGACGTGGCTTAACAGCCTAAAGCCCGCGGCATCAACAGCTGGGTTGATTTCCTGAAGCCTTCATCCGCCTTCACGGCACATACAAGCGGCCTCCCAAGCCCGGCAGCTCTCCTTGTCGTCCAGCAGCCAGTGAATCAACTCGCGACTATCTCACATCTTTGGGCGAGCTGCGCAACTCCTGCGGCGTGCGAGTGCGAGGAATCGACTACTTCACGCCCGGGTGCCGAGAGGGCATCCTCCTCAAGCATCGACTTCTCTGCGACGAGCCTGCGACTCTCGATGAACTGCTAATCATCGCCGACAAACACGCCACGGACGACTCCTCCATGAAGGCGGAGATCCTAGTTGATGCATCCGGCAAGGTGGCTCCTCAGGCTCCTCGGACTCCGGCTGGCGACACCAATCGGCGACAGCCACCAAGCGACAACAAGCGGAAGGCCACCCAGCCAGCTTGCACCAGCCGGCAGGTGGCGACAGTCGAAGACCAGCAGCCGGAAGGGCACCCAGCACCCAAGCGTCAGAAAGGCGGCAAGCCCAATTGGTTGCCCGCCTTCTCTTACGAGAAGACTCTTGATGCACCCTACAAGTTCCATAGTGGCGCAAAGCCATCCAATCACACCACTCGGAAGTGCCATTGGCTCACCAGAATCACCAAGGGGGATGGACTCCCGCCTCCTCCGCCTGCCCGTCCGCCGCCTCCTTCGCCCCAACAGCTGGCGGCTCGGCCAGTCGGCGCCATACAAGATGAGTATCCTCAGGAGCACGAAGCCTATGTTGTGTTCACCAGCATGGCGATGACAGGCAGAGCAGACGGCTGCAACAGCAAGAAGTCCAAGCGGTGGCATCAGATACTCCAGAATTAATGCATTGGACCGAAAATCCCATCAGTTGGAGCAGGGCCGACCACCCGGAGGTGATGCCCTCCCATGGTTCCTACGCCCTAGTCCTAGATGCTACCCTTGCGACAGAGAGGTGGGTAGCTCGTTTCTCCAGAGTCCTGATAGATGGCGGCAGCAGCACCAATATCCTGTACCGTGAAGCAGCTCCACCCCAGTCGGACTGTATTCCATGGCATAGTCCCTGGCCTTTCCTACTCACCAATCGGCAAGACCCAAATTAATGTTCTCTTCGGAGACAAGAATCATTTCCGCCGTGAGCTAGTTTGGTTTGAAGTGGTGGACCTTGAGAGCCCCTACCATGCGCTGCTTGGCCGGCCTGCCCTGGCCAAGTTCATGGCGGTCCCCCACTATGCTTACCTCAATATGAAGACACCGAGTACCAAGGGATCCTGACCGTAGTCAGAGACTACAATAAGTCGTCCCCCTCGCGCGGACAGCAACCGGCTGGCGAGTCCTTGTGATTACGGGTGAAGCGGCTCCTTGACCGGGTCGTGGCAATGGCAGGCAAGAAGCCGGAAATGTCACCCATCCCCAAGGAGTCAGAAGTTGAGGGCTCGTTCAAGCCAGCGAAGGAAACAAAGAAGATACCCCTGGACCCGGAGCGCCCGGAAAGGCACGCTATCATAGGTGCAAACCTTGACAGCAAATAGGAAAGCGAGCTCGTCGATTTCCTCCGTGAGAATCGGGACATCTTCGCATTATCTCCCAAAGACATGCCAGGTGTTCCGACGGATTTCGCCATGCACAATTTACATGTCCGACCTAACGCCAAGCCGGTCAGGCAGCCCTTGCACCGCCTGTCGGAAGAGAAGAGAAGAGTTGTCGGAGAAGAGATAGCCCGGCTTCTAGCAGCCGGTTTTATCATGGAAGTATTCTTTCTAGTGTGGTTGGCCAACCCAGTTCTTGTGCTGAAGAAAAATAAGTAGTGGCGCATGTGTATTGCTTACACTAACCTCAACAAAGCTTGCCCCCAAAGATCCCTTTGCCCTGCCAAGAATTGACCAAGTGATAGACTCCACGGCGGATCACGAGCTGTTAAGTTTTGGATGCATACTCGAGGTACCATCGGATAAAGCTGAACTTGGCGACGAGTGAAGCCGCCTTCATCCGCCATTTGGAATATACGCTGCGACCATGGCGTTCGACTGCGAAATGCGGCGCCATGTTTCAGCGTTGCATGCAGAAGTGTCTCCTCAAGCAACTTGGCAGAAACGCCCATGTCTGTGTGGATGATGTGGTGGTGAAGACAGAGAAGCGTGGCACGCTGCTGGAAGACCTCAAGGAGACTTTCGAGAACCTGCGTCGATTCCAGATCAAGCTCATCCCAGAGAAATGCGTCTTTGGAGTACCTGCCGGCCAGCTTCTAGGTTTTCTGGTCTCAGAGCGCGGCATAGAATGCAAACCTGTGAAAATCAAGGCCACTGAGAAGACGGAGGTGCCCACCCGACTGCTGGACGTGTAGAAATTCACCGACTGCCAGGCATCAATCAACCGTTTCATCAGTCGGCTGGGCGAGAAGGCTCTCCCACTGTACCAGCTCATGAAGAAGACCACTTTTTCGAGTGGAATGACAAGGCGGATGAGGCTTTTCTCCAGCTCAAGAAGATGTTGACCACCCCGCCTATCTTGGCGGCTCCGACTGAGAAAGAGCCCATGCTCCTCTACATCGCTGCCACCAGTCGGGTGGTCAGCACAGTCATAGTGGTAGAATGCAAGGAGGAGGGCACAACATTGCCGGTCCAGAGGCCGGTGTATTACTTGAGTGAAGTACTGTCCGCCTCCAAGAAAAACTACCCCCACTATCAGAAGATGTGCTATGGTGTGCACTTTGCCGCCAAGAAGCTGAAGCCTTACTTTCAAGAGCACCCAATTACTGTTGTATGCACTGCTCCGCTTGCTGAGATCATTGGAAGCCGAGATGCCTCCGGCCGAGTGGCCAAGTGGGCTATCGATCTGGCCCCCTACACTATCTACTACCAGCCTCACACCGCCATCAAGTCACAAGCACCGGCCGACTTCCTCGTCGACTGGGCCGAGACCCAGTACCTGCGACCAGCGCCAAACTCTACCCATTGGCGGATGCATTTTGATGGTTCAAAAATGCGCACAGGTCTGGGAGCCGGCATCGTCCTCACCTCTCCCAAAGGCGACAATCTCAAATATGTGCTGCAAATCCACTTTGCCGCCTCCAACAACATAGCTGAGTACGAGGCACTCATACACGGGCTCCGGCTTGCCAAAGAACTCGGCATCCGCCGGATCCTGTGCTATGGTGACTCCGACTTGGTGGTCCAGCAGTCGTCAGGCGACTGGGACGTCAAGGATGCAAATATGGCAAGCTACCACTTCCTCGTACAGCAACTCAGTGGATATTTTGATGGATGCGAGTTCCTCCATCTGCCGAGAAATGACAACGAGCAAGCAGATGCCTTGGCACGGATCGCCTCCACCCGGCAAGCGATACCAGCCGGCGTCGCCCTACAACACCTCCTTAAGCCGCCTGTCAGGCCATCACCAGAGTCCGACTCCATCTTCGTGCCGGTCCTTCCTGAAGCAGTCGGATACGACTTGAGGGCCCCAGAAGCTGGTGCGGGGACTTCGGCAGGCGGCCCGGGGACTCAGACCATCGCTTTGGCCGGGGACTTGAGAACCCGGCCGGGGACTACTGTGATCGGCTGGGTAATCTTCAACTCAGCAGGCGGCAGCCAACTCCAACCGACCGCCGCCCGGCCCAACCGCCCTTGTACAAGTTGCAGCCGTGGCAGTCGAAGAAATAGCAGCGCCTTCATGGGCTCAACCCATCCTCAACTTTCTAGTGAACAAAGAGCTGCCGACTGATGAGATTCTAGCCCGACAAGTGCAACGGTGGGTAGCAGCTTACACCATAGTCAACAAAGAACTGGTACGGCGCAGTGTCACTGGTGTGTACCAGCGCTGCGTGGAGCCGGACCAAGGTCAAGAAATCCTCAAAGATATCCACCAAGGTGAATGTGGTCACCATGCGGCTTCAAGATCACTTGTTGCCAAAGCTTTCCGCCATGGTTTCTTCTGGCATACTGCTCTAGAAGACGCCAAAGAGTTGGTCCAGAAGTGCAAAGGGTGTCAGAAGTTCCGCTCCAAGCCACACTTACCGGCTTCTGCACTCAAGACCATCCCCATTGCTTGGCTCTTTGCTGTTTGGGGGTTGGACATGGTGGGGCCATTCAAGACGGCTCGTGGCGGCATGACTCATCTGCTTGTCGCTGTGGACAAGTTCACCAAATGGATAGAGGCAAAGCCAATCAAGAAGCTGAATGGGCCGACTGCTGTGACTTTCATCGCCGACATCACCAATCGGTACGGCATACCACATAGCATCATCACCGACAATGGCACAAACTTCGCCAAAGGAGCCTTGGCTCGTTTCTGCGCAACACAGGGCATCCGACTGGACTTAGCGTCCGTTGCCCATCCATGATCAAGCGGCCAAGTAGAAGCGACAAACGGACCTCATCTTGTCGACATCAAGCCCCAACTGGTCGAGCCTCTAGAGCGTTCGGCCGAATGCTGGCTCGAAGAGCTGCCGGCCATCCTCTGGAGCTTGCACACAACTCCGAACAAGTCGACCGGCTTCACGCCCTTCTTCCTCGTCTATGGCGCTGAAACCGTCATCCCGACGGACATAGAGTTCGACTCCCCGTGAGTCACCATGTACACCAAGGCGGACGCCAAGGAGGAACGAGAAGACGACGTCGACTTGTTGGAAGAGGGCCGACTGCTGGTGCTCAGCCGGTCCGCCATCTACCAGCAGAGGCTGCGCCGGTACTACAACCGCAAGGTGAAGCCAAGATCCTTCCAAGAAGGATACCTTGTGCTCCGGCTGATCCAGCGAACAACCGGCCAGCACAAGCTCGGCACCTGGGAAGGCCCTTTATCATCGACAAAGTCTTTGAGCAGCAGTTCCTACTACTGATCGGCCTTTCGAAGCCCGAGCACACAAAAGGGATGACTTCGGGAAAGGAGGCGGAGAGGCCATGGAGCATAAACCTCCTCGAAGATTTCACAGTTAAAGCGATGCGTATCCGCTACCTTTTGTATTAAGCACAAAGACTCCGGGTCCCCCGAGAAGAGCTTGGGGACTACCCTCTTTTATCTATACGATAAGTGTCCTGCCTATAAATGTGTTGTTTTATTATTCCGCCTGGCACCGGGTTTGACCAGTCGGCCCGTCGGCTCACCGCCTTCTGCTATATGCCACCTCTTGCAGCCGGACAAGTAGTGTGTCGGCACCAAAAACTTCCCCTGTCAGAAGCCACAGCTTGCAGAGCGACTGTATGGCGGCAGGGGTTGCAAAACAATGCCCACATGAAAGATGGCTAAGGAAAGTACGCATATAGCCGAGGCCGGCACCCTGCCTTTTCGGCCGGCTTCTGCTTGCCTTGCCGACACTCCAAACGGCTAAGTACTTTCCCTCCCACAAGTATCTAAGTACTCGAGCCAGCCGCAGTCCGCAGAGCGGCTGTTTGGCTGGCAAGAGGATAGCCAAAGGAGGGCGGCAAATGAGAAAAGCAAGGAGCATAAAGCAAGAAAAGTCAGAAACCGGCAAAGCAAAACATGAATTGAGACAACATATTTACATAGATAAAGGCCCACCGGCCAACATTCAATAGAGTTTGATATACACCCCGCGGGTGGAATTGTGCAAATTTAACCAAAGTTTGTCCAGACTAGTGAATAGAAAAAGAAAGAGATAACACCCTAAGGGGCAGCAGAAGGCTCCGGCTGGGCTGTGGAGTCGGCGGTGCTGGTTGGTGCAGCAGATGGATCCGGCTGGACGGCAGAGTCGGCGGCATCCATCGGTGGAACGGGCGGCTGGTCGGTCTCCGCCTGGCCGCCTCCAGCAGTAGTCGGCGCTTTGGAGCGCGGGTCGTTGCTCGAGGCCCGGTCAGGTTGAGGCTGGCCATCCGCTCCGACCTCCGGCGCGTCCTCCTCGCTTTCCTCCTCCTCCTCATCCTCCCCTTCATTACTTGAGTCGATCACCTCAGCCGAGTCCTCGCTGTCCTCCGGGTTCAGCCCGAGCCAATCCAGCGGCACTTCGGCGCCCTCTTCAACCACTTCCGGGATGAAGACGCTGGTGTCAGTGTAGTCGGCGATCGCTGTTGCCCTGCTGACAAGGTCGGCCTCCACCGGCACCAGTTCATCCTGCGCCTCCTGTCGAAACGTGGTCAGCTGGGCCAGATCCAGCCCAGGGTACCACGCCTTGACGAACTCCAGGGCCCGCCGCGCCCCATCCCGGGCCGCAGAGCCCATCCAGGCCTCGAGGCGGCCGGCCGTCACCTCCATCTAGTCGGCAGATCCATTGGGAGTCTTGTGAGACTGCGCTGGCCAAGGCGGAGATCGCTGGGCCCCAGCCTGGCGGCGCAACATCTGATGGGCAGGCCGAAGGCGGGCTTGGATGCTGAGGAGCTGCTCGTTGAAGTGCAGGCGTCGTGACAATCTGCGCCTTCGCCCTCCGCTCCTGGCGTTGGGCCTCGATGATCGGGTTCGCGGCAGTGGAGTGGCCTGGGAAGAAGTGTGTTTGAACGAGTGTCGGTGGAGAACGACACCTATGATACCAACGAGGATCCCTACTACGGTTGCGGGGTGCTGGAAGTGGTGAGGAGAGCAGGATCAACAGTCAATGCAAACATGCGGGTCATTTACCCAGGTTCGGGCCGCTGAGATGCGTAATACCCTAGTCCTGCTTGGATGTGTATATCTGAGTTCTTGAGGAGTTTGAACTATCTACAGGGGCGTAACTTGTCCAAGAGTCTGAATCCTTCTCCTGGATGCCCCGGGTCTCCTTTTATAGGTAAAGGGATCGCCACAGTGGCACCAGGAGGTGGCATTGGGGTACTGTGGCTATGCTTATCGCTAGTCATTACGGGACAAAACGCATTAAATGCGCCCCCGACGTGTCCCTCCCACTTTACTGCAGCTTCGCCTCGTTTTGACACGCGCCAGGGCCAGCGAGGCGGTGGTGCCATGTAGACAGGCAAGCAGTTGAGGTGGCACGGTGGTGGCCATGTAGACAGGCATGCCACCACGTAGGCACGTGCTGAGTTGGCGGAGGAGCCCCGCGTTGACACGCAGGTGCCTGCCTGGCTGGTGGGCTGGCAGCTGTATGGGATTGGCGATGGAAAGCTTGGCGGGTGCGGGCCCAGTTGTGGCCCGGCAAGGGTCTTGCCGGGGTCCCGGCAAGGGTCTTGTCGTGGTGTTGTGGTCGTCCTCTGCAAGTATCTTGCCGGGGGTCTCGTGGGCTTCCTCGGCAAGGATCTTGCCGAGGCTCGTCATCTCTCACTCTTCTGATCTTGAATGTTGTTCTTATCTTCACAAAGATCTACATACCACCATGAAGGTGCCTCCCGAGCCCTGGCCCAACGTGGTTGATGGCGTTGGAGACCGTGGGCTCAAGGGTGGCTCACTCCACTGGTGTGGGCGAGCCGCCCCGGCAAGGGTCTTGCCGGGGCTGCCCCGGCAAGGGTCCTGCCGGGGGAACCTGCTCCGTCCATCTGCCTTCTGCGGTCTTGGCCTTGGCGTCGTCTTGCTTGGTTTCTTTCTGTGGCTCCGGCCCTCTCCCATTCCCTGCTTAGTGTGGTTGTGGCCGCGCGACTCTGACTGCCCGTGCACTTAGTAAGGGGTAGTGAAATAGCACCCCTATTTTAGTACACCGACAGGAGCCCCCGGGCCTGGGCCACACATAAGCACAGTGTGGTTGTTGGGCTAGGCCCAAAAACAGTGTGCGGGCAGGCGGGGCGGATTTTTACCGTGGCCACTTTCCGTCCGCTGCGCTTCACCATGATCTGTGTTGATTGCGTGACGTGGGGGTCGCGTGCGCGGCTGACCGAAGCATGCTGACGCCATCTGTGGCGAACAGTAAAGAGGCGGCCTGCGTGTCTCTTCGAGACCGCAGGGTCGCTGATCATTTACTCTCCACACTTGGGGAACCGCTGCTCCACGCGTCCCATTACGCCCGTCTCTTGCGCCACGTTTGCTGCATGCAGAGCGAATGGTAGATGTGTGCGTGGGTCGTTTCCCACGCGCCTTCAATTGGGCGGGGAGAGCGGTCGATGGCCCCACCTGCTGTCACTTCAATGAGCCGAATTGGCCGAAAGGGGCGGCCGAGCCCCGCTCCCGCCTCTTTATAAAGAGGGGAGCGGGAGAATGGCGCCTCTCAATCCTTCGCCACCAGCTTCTCTCCATTCCTGCTCCCTCCTTCCTTCTGCCATGGCGAGGGGGCGCGGTGATGCTTCATCGGTGGCGGCGAGGGTCTTGGTTAGACAACACGTCGCTCCCCCCAAGTGATCGTGGCGGCAGGACCAACCCTTAGAGGAAGGGGGAGGGGGCGAGGCCGAGGCCGTCGCAGCGCTCGGGAAAGAGGAGGTCGGGGTGGCGCATCGGCCTCGCCTCCGCTGGCGGCCCCTCCCCCGGTGGAGGGCCATGTTGGGGACTACCCTCGCGAGTTCTTCATTAGGCTGCGCCAGTCGCTGCGCCGTCGTCTTCGCCTCCCGACCCCGTTTGCACGGGAGATGGAGATGAACCCGCCGCAAGCACTGCGGCTGCATATGAGGGGCTGTGGGAACAGCGGCACATGGGCCGATGTTGAGTTCCCCGCCCCTCACGTCATGTATCTTCGCAGAGGGCGGAAGACTTTCGCTCGCATCCACAACCTGACGAAGGGGCTCACTCTCCATTTCAAGTTAATGGAGGGTGGCCTCCTTTCCGTCAAGGCCTTTGGGCACTTTGGGACTCGCGTAAGGTGCTGCGTGGAGAGCTCCTCCGATGGCGAAGACTCCTCCTCGAGCGAGAGCGATGAGGAGGATAGCGGCAGCGGCAACGAGGGTAACGGGGGGCAGGATGACGGGTCCGACTAGGCGTCGGGCGCGCCGTGCCTGGGCGGGTGCGGCAGCAGCAGCATCTGCACCTGGCCGCTCCTCCGGCAGAGTTTGCCGCGGGAGGGGCCAGCTCCTTGAACTTCTCGGGGTCGTCTCCTTGGGCGGCTGGCGCTGGGAGGCTGCGAAAGAGGAAGAGCACGGACGGCAAGGCTGTCAAGTCGGAGTACGCGGGCACCGACGCATTCATCGCGTATTGGCAGCCTGCCGCCTCATCTTCCAGCTCTTCCCCCGGCGCCGTCATCACCAGCCAGCCTTTGGACGGCCACCGAGATGTTCTCTTGATGCTTTCTGTCGCTCGTAGCTCGCCCAGGCGCTCCTTTTGCCCCTTTTCGCTTCGTTGACCTGCCTCCTGAGGAGACGGACAAGAATGGGATTACAGGCATCTTATCTTTTTCAACTTGTAAGCCTGCGGGCATTAGTAT
Organism: Aegilops longissima; assembly: GCA_021605205.1. Lineage (NCBI taxonomy): Eukaryota > Viridiplantae > Streptophyta > Magnoliopsida > Poales > Poaceae > Aegilops > Aegilops longissima. The sequence goes on along the minus strand of CM038678.1, from coordinate 67,106,077 downwards.
TATTTAAATCTTGTAATCCCCCTTGCTCATGTTTTTCATTCAGTATGAACTGTACCTCTATGGGATGTTTTTAATGAAAAAGGGATGTTTGACGGGTTTTGCGTTCGTGGGTGAAACCCACGACAAGGAACGAATCCTTGTTACTATTTAAGATAAACGTTTTTCAACCGGCGACAGGCCTTGCCGTCCCTCCACTTTGCTCGACCATTCTCGCGCTTTTGGCGGAGGCAGGGATGAAGCGGGCTTAGGCTCCTCGTTTCATTTCCTGGCTGCCGCGACTACGACCAAATCCGAACCCAGGAGAATCCTTGGGTATAGAAAAGGGGAGCACGGTAGCCTAGAAATGAAACAAGGTATCTATACCCCAGTTCCATACCAAAATGCATGATAGAGGATAAAAGACTTATCTGGATCTGCAGCCCCCGGCAATTCTGGCCTACCGCGGTCGGATCCTTGTACTTGCAGCCCCCGGCAACTTCAGCTTGCTGGGGTCGGGACACCGGTCCGTTCTCTTTCTTCCAAATAGCTCTGCAGAAGTGATCACGTGCCCTGTGAATCAAAGAGGACAGGAAAGAACAGAGAGACGCGCACTCGACCTCTAAGCTAGGGGTTAGCCACCGCTAAGCACTACCACCCCTAACCGAGGAAGAGACTCGACCTAGCATGCATGCTATAACTTAGGGCGCCAGCGTTTCATTTATTTATGCTCGGGGTCTGCGCGGGCTTTGTACAAAGGGTTACATGCCTTCTTTGGCAAGGCTTGTACAAAAAAGGTGGCATGCGGGAGGCCGACAAGCAGCATATATGGGTAAAACTTGCGAAGATGCTCGATATTCCGGGAGTTGCTCTTTGGGCGGCATCTTCAGTCTCGGCGGACTGCGCGGGCACAGTGACTCGTGTTACCCGATAAGGGCCTTCCCACTTTGGCGTCAACTTGTTGGAATTCTTGGCGTGAACATGCCGAAGAACAAGGTCGCCTTCCTCAAAGCTCGGGCATGAACCTTGCGGCTATGGTAGTGGCGCAAGGCTTCTTTGTGGCGTGCTACTCTCACAGCCTCCGGAGCGATCTTCCTCAAGGGCGTTGCGTCATCTTGCCGCAATCGCTCTTGCTCAAGCTCATCATAAGCGAGCACTCGAGGTGACCCGTACATGAGTTCGTGGGGAGAACTGCCTCTGCCCCGTAGACCAGGGCAAAGGGTGTCTGGCCGGCGGCTTGATTTGGCATCGTCCTGATCGACCAAAGAACCACCGGTAACTCGTTGATCCAGCGCCTTCCACTTTTGCGCAGCCTGTCAAAAGTCTTCGTCCTTAAACCCCACAGAACTTCAGCATTTTCTCTCTCTCCTTGGCCGTTGCTCCGTGGGTGTGCCACGGAGGCAAAACAGACGTTGCTGCCGAGATCCTCAATGTACTGCATGAAGGCGTGGCTTGTGAACTATGTGCCGTTATCGGTGATGACCCTGTTGGGTACACCAAAACGGCAAACTAGCCCTTTGAAGAACTTGATGGCTGACTGCGCTGTGACCTTCCTCACTGCTTCCACTTCTGGCCTCTTTGTGAACTTGTCAATTGCAACATAAAAGTACTCAAAGCCCCCGATGGCACGGGGGAAAGGGCCCAATATGTCGAGCCCCCAGACCGAGAAGGGCTAGGAGAGAGGGATGGTTTGAAGGGCTTGAGCTGGTTGATGAAGCTTCTTCGAATGGAACTGGCACGCTTCACACTTGGTCACTAGTGTCGTTGCATCCTGGAGGGCAGTGGGCCAGAAGAAACCTTGCCGGAAAGCTTTGCCAGCAAGGGCCCTCGACCCTATGTGGGAGCCACATATGCCTCCATGTATCTCTGCCAACAGCTCTAGTCCTTCTTCCTGGGGGATGCACTCCAATTTCACCCCATTTGGCCTTCTTCTGTACAAGACGTTGTCAATGAACTGGTGCAGAGCAGACCAGTGGGCTATTCTCTCTGCCTCTTCCTGCTCCTCAGGAAGCTCTCCTACTTGGAGGAATCGGACGTTGTGCTGTGCCCATGCCGGAGCCTGTTGCTCAACGGCAAGGACTAAAGGCATTTCTTCTGCCGCGGGAACGGCTGCCTCTACGGTCATGCCCTGAGGCCTTGCCAGAGTCGGTTGCCCCGTGGCAGGATCGGCATCCGCGGCAACATCTTCGCCAGTGGCCCTGGGGGGCTTGGTGGGGAAGTACTTGCCGGGGCCAAGCTTCCTCCGTTTGTTCCGCCCGGTTGATGGTTCGACGGATGGTTGAGTTAATTGAAGCACAAAAGTACCTGGTTCCACAGGTAGCTTGTGGGCAGCAAGCTTTGACAGGTAGTCGGCAATGTCATCCTCCGCCCAAGGGACATGCTCCACATGTATACCGTCAAAACGCTCCTCCAGTTTCCTCACTTCATCGATGTAAGCCTCCATCAACGGACTCTGGTAATCTTTGTTGATCTGCCTGACGACCCCTGCGAATCGCCCCTGAGGATGAGCTTTCTAACCCCGAGGTCCGCCGCGATCCTGAGACCGGCAAGCAAACCCTCGTACGCGGCGGTGTTGTTTGTTGACATCTCCCGGGGAAAGTGCATTTGGATGACATACTTGAGGTGCTCTCCGGTGGGCGTGACAAGCAGTACGCCAGCACCGGCGCCTTGCAGTGAAAAAGCCCCATCAAAGTACATGATCCAGTTGTGGCTCGTTTCCTTGCCAGGGAGAGTGGTCTCTTGTACCTCTTCGTCGGGCGTCGAGGTCCATTCTGCAACGAATTCTGCCAAGACTCTGCTCTGAATCATCGAGGTGCCTTTGAACTTCAAACCGAAACTTGACAGCTCCAGGGCCCATTCCACGATCCTCCCCATTGCATCTGGGTTATGCAGTATCCGTTGCAATGGGAAGCGGGTGACCACGGTGATCTCGTGCGCTTGGAAGTAATGACGCAGCTTCCTCGAGGCCATAAGGAGGCCGAAGAGCAATTTTTGCACACCTGAGTACCTCGACCTAGCCCCTGCAAGAGGGAGCTGACGAAGTAAACTGGGTGCTGCACCAATTTCTTCTTCTGCGCCACTTCACCCAATCACGCGGGCCCTGTCGTACTAGCGTCGGCCCCTGCCGGGGACTCGGTCTTGCCAAGACCAAGCCCTACCGGGGAGGGTTCTGGTTCGCCATCCATTGACTCTGCTGCCGCAGCTGCCTCTTCGTCGACCTCTCTCTGCGCCACTAGTGCGGCGCTAACCACTTGATTAGTTGCTGCTAGGTATAGCAACAATGGTTCTTGTGGTTTGGGTGCAACCAACACTGGGGTAGAGGAGAGGTACTTCTTCAAATCTTGCAGTGCTTCCTCGGCCTCCGGGGTCCACTCCATTGGGCCCTCTTTCTTCAAGAGCTTGAAAATTGGAAGGGCACGCTCCGCGGACTTGGAGATGAATCTGCTCATGGCGGCAATGCAGCCAGCGAGCCGACGCACGTCTTTGATCCGCTTGGGTGCCTCAATCCCGCGCTACGACACAAAGAACCCGAGAAGCTTGCCGGAAGGGACACCGAAGACACACTTCTCAGGTTTCAGCTTGAGGTTGATCTTGCACATGTTTGCAAATGTTTCCTCCAGATCTTGCACAAGTGTTGCTTTGTCTTTGTTTTTGACCACTATGTCATCCATATAAGCTTCCATATTTCTATGTAGCTGGGGCTCAATACCAATTTGGACTACTCTTGCAAAGGTGGAGCCAGCACTCTTCAACCCGAAAGGCATCCGTAAAAAACAATACGTACCACATGGGGTGATGAATGCTGTCTTCTCCTCATCTTCTTTCATCATGAAGATCTGGTGGTACCTTGAGTAGGCGTCGAGGAATGATAGCAGATCACACCCAGCCGTGGAGTCAACAATCTGGTCGATGCGCGGTAATGGGAAGGGGTCATTGGGACAAGCCTTATTAATATCTGTGTAATTGATACACAGCCTCCACTTCCCATTCCCCTTGCGCACCACTATTGGATTGACCAACCTCGGATGGAGCACTCCTCTCACCAGTCCTGCTGCTTCTAACTTTCTGATCTTCTCTATGATGAACTCTTGCCTCTCTAGAGCTTGCTTCCTGACCTTTTGCTTGACGGGTCGTGCATGAGGACAGACAGCAAGATGGTGCTCGATCACTTCCCTGGGGACGCCGGGGATGTTGGAGGCTTGCCATGCAAACACATCGACATTCACCGGTAGAAAAGTGACGAGCTCGCTTTCCTATTTGGTGTCGAGGGTGGAGCTTATGGCAAAAACTCCCCCCGTGCCGTCCTTCTTGACGGACACCTTCTTGGTCTCTGGTGGTGCAGCTCTGGACTTCATGCTCTTGCTGGTGGAGCTCTCCGGCACGTCCTCGACGGTAGCACCACACTCCGAAGAGGTGCGCTTGTCGGAGTGGGTGCAAGAGGTGTTGCCCGTCTTCTTCTTCCCTCCCGGGGCTTCAGCGGCAGGAGCAAGTGCCTTGACGGCAGCTGCTGCAACTGCTCCCGGTAGAGTAGGTCGGCGTAGATCAACGCGTCTTTCTTGTTGGAGGGACAGTGATGATGTTCATCGGCCCGGGCATCTTCAACATGTTGTAGGCGTAGTGAGAAGCCGCCATGAACTTGGCTAATGCCGCGCGGCCGAGGATCCCGTTGTAGGGCAAGGGGATCTCGGCTACATCAAAGACAATCCTCTCCATCCTGTAGTTAAACTCACTCCCAAATGTCACAGGCAATGTGACCTTTCCCTTTGGCTAGCTCCTTCCCGGGTTGACCCCCTGAAACGTGCCCGTTTCCTCGAGGTCTCCGTCAGGAATCTGCAGCCTCCTGATCACAACAGGTGATATCAAGTTCAGACCGGCCCCACCGTCGACCAGCATCTTGTTCACCTTGAGGTTGCGTATCGTTGGTGAGACCAACAACGGCAAACACCCGACCGCGGTTGTGCGGTCCGGGTGATCCTCGATGTCAAAGATGAGGGGCGTGCTGGACCACTTCAGCGGCTTCTGGGCGTCGAACGAGGGCTCCGCTACTGTAGTCTCACGCGCCCACTGTTTGAGTTGGCGGTGAGAAGCAGGCAGCGAGGCACCACCGTCGACGCACATGGCCTTTGTAGCCTTCTGGAACTCTTGCTCACCGGACTCGTCATCCTCGTCATGATCATCATCTTCTTGCTTCTTGTCATGGCCCCGAGCGGGCCTCTCCTGTTGGCTATCCTTGCCGCGGCGACCCTCTTGGCCGCCACGCCTCTTGCCAGATCCTTCGGCACCCTCCTGACCCTTTTCTTTATCCCGCCGCTCGTATTCAGCTTTCTGCTTCTCAGCGAGCAGCTCTACTTGGAGGCAGTTCGGGAGGTCATGGCCCTCAGTGTGGTGGATCTTGCAATACTTCTTGTCGGAGCCCCCTGGCTTGTCGGCAGCTGCCAAGGCCTGGCAAGCAGCACACCTGGCAACCTCCTTGCTGGGGTCGCTCGCCTTGGCTTTCTTGGTGGCGCCGGTGTCATCGGACCCCTCAATGGCAAGCACGGCCTTGCCCTTCCGCTTCCTGTTACGGCGCCGGCCCTTCTTCGCTGGGGTGGCGGTGTCATCCGTGGAGTCGATTTCCGCGTCGGCGTCTTCGCCGGGGTACTTCCTTCCTTCTTCAGCTCGAGCGCACTGATCGGCCAGAACATAAAGCTCGGCCACATCTTTGACTTTGTTCATCTCCAGCTCCTCGCGCATCTTGCGGTTGCGCACGTTCTGGTGGAACACGCTGATCACGGCGGCGGGATGAACATCGGGGATGTTATATTGCACTCGGCTGAACCTCTGGATGTACTTGCGCAGGGTTTCTCCATACTTCTGGGGAATGATATGCAAATCACTTGCCTGGCCGTGAGCTTGGTGGCCTCATGTGAAGGCACCAATCAACTCATGACATAGGTCTGACCAAGAAGAAATGGAATCCACCGGCAAGTGCATCAACCCGGACATGACGTTAGGCTTCAGCGCCAACGGGAAGTAATTGGCAAGCACCTTGTCGTCGTGGGCCCCAGCAGCCTGCATCACAATGGTGTAAATGCCGAGGAACTCTGACGGATGGGTCTTGCCATTGTACTTCTCGCCGACATCAGGCTTGAACATGCGGTGGGATGGCCACTGGAACTGCCGCAGCTCACGGGTAAAGGCTGGACAGCCCACCTCGTAAGGTAGGCCACCGGGGCCTCCCGGAGCCGGGGGGTCCGCAGCGGGCCCTGCCCGCTTGTCCGACTGGAGGCCTGTATCGCGCCGGCGCTCGATAGTGGTTCGAGCGTCTTCGTGAGCTCGCTCGCTAAGAACTTGGTGCTGGTCGCGATGGGTCCGTGGGTCGGACGACATTATGGAGATATTATCACAAGTGTCATCACAACGGGCTGACACCCGCAGTGGTTGGCGTGGAGGAGGACAGTGCATCGTGGCCGCAGCACCTCCGGTCCTTCCTCCACTGGCGTGCGGTGGCTCGACGGAGCGCCGAGCCATGGGCCCCGTCGGTCGCGGATCTTCTTTGTTGGCGATGGCAACAAGGCTCCGGATGGTGGTTCTCCACTCGTCAAGCTTCTCCGCAGCAGGAGGGAAGTCGAGGAGCAGCTCTGCGCGCGCCAAAGCTTCTGCTGGCGTGGGTGGTGGCGAAAGCTGCGTGGACCGTGGGGCGCTTCGACTTCTAACCACGTTAGAAGGAGCTCCGTCACGGCCCAGCGGCTGCGTGCCACCTTCGCCAGCGCTTCGGCGGGCACGTAGGCCCCCTTCGTCTCGTGGATGAAGCACATGGCTCTTCCCACGACGGCGTCCAGGGTCGCCAGCATGGTGACGTTGCTCGTCGTGCACACAATGGGAAGAGCGCGCCGTGGGCACCGGGATGGGCGTCGAAGAGGTCGATGCGCCAGCTGTGGGCGGCACAACAACATTCTTGGAGGGCCCTGCGCCGCCTTCATGGGGTTCAGCCCCGTCTTGGGATCTAGTGGCACACGGCTCGTCGTATGGCGTACGAACGATGCCGCTCGCCAGGCTCCGACCGCCAGAGCGATGCTGATGCTCGCGGGCTGCAGCTCGGTTCTGTCAGCGACCGGTCCGCTGCTCGCCCACACCGGATCAGGTCACTTTGCTCCTGACGAGCCGACCGCCGTCGCCGCCTTATTTTTGGGAGCCATGGTGATAGAGAACTGTGTTACTGGCTGCAAAACCAGATGCTCACTACTGCGCCCCCTACCTGGCGCGCCAAAGATGTCGGTGGAGAACGACACCTATGGGACCAACGAGGATCCCTACTACGGTTGCGGGGTGCTAGAAGTGGTGAGGAGAGCAGGATCAACAGTCAGTGCAAACACGCATGTCTTTTACCCAGGTTCAGGCCGCTGAGATGCGTAATACCCTAGTCCTGCTTGGATGTGTATATCTGAGTTCTTGAGGAGTTTGAACTAGCTACAGGGGGCGTAACTTGTCCAAGAGTCCGAATCCTACTCCTGGATGTCCTGGGTCTCCTTTTATAGGTAAAGGGATGGCCACAGTGGCACCAGGAGGTGGCATCGGGGTACTGTGGCTATGCTTATCGCTAGTCATTACGGGACAAAAAGCATTAAATGCGCCCCCGACGTGTCCCCCCCACTTTACTGCCGCTTCGCCTCGTCTTGACACGCGCCTGGGCCAGCGAAGCGGTGATGCCATGTAGACAGGCAAGCAGCTGAGGTGGTGCGGTGGTAGAGCCTTCAGGAAGATCTGCATGCCACCACGTAGGCACGTGCTGAGTTGGCGGAGGAGCCCCGCGTTGACACGCAGGTGCCTGCTTGGCTGGTGGGCTAGTAGTTGTATGGGCTTGGCGGTGGAAAGCTTGGCGGGTACGGGCCTAGCTGTGGCCTTGCGGACGCCCTTGGAAAGGGCCTTGCCGGGGTCCCGACAAGGGTCTTGTCGTGGTGTTGTGGTCATCCCCGGCAAGGATCTTTTCGGGGGTCTCGTGTGGTTCCTCGACAAGGATCTTGCCAACGCTCGTCGTCTCTCACTCTTCTGATCTTGAATGTTGTTCTTGTCTTCACAAAGATCTGCATACCACCATGGAGGTGCCTTCCGAGCCCTGGCCCAACGTGGTTGATGGCGTTGGAGACCGTGGGCTCAAGGGTGGCTTACTCCGCTGGTATGGGCGAGCCGCCTCGGCAAGGGTCCTGCCGGGGGAACCTGCTCCGTCCCTCTGCCTTCTGTGGTCTTGGCCTTGGCGTCGTCTTGCTTGGTTTGTTTCTATGGCTCCGGCCCTCTCCCTTGCCCTGCTTAGTGTGGTTGTGGCCGCGTGGCTCTGACTGCCCGTGCACTTAGTAAGGGGTACTGAAATAGCACCCCTATTTTAGTACACCGACAACGAGGGGCAAGAAAAGCCAAAGGTCAGAAGCCAGTAGTCGGCCTAAATAAGGGCCGGCGACTCAAAGCAAGAAAGAAAAGAAGAAGAGGTTTACCATCGACCAAGTCTTCAATGCTGCTGAAGCAGGTAGTCATCTGCGCCTCCTTGTCGGCCTAGGCGGAGCGCTCAATCTCGAACTCAGCAAGGAGGACGGTCTCCTTCGTCTTCGCCTCCCTCTGAGCCGTCTTGAGGGCCTCCGACTGCTCCGCGAGCTGAGTGACCAGTCGGTCACGCTCCTCGGCCAGTTTGCTGCACTCCGCCTCCTTGCCGCGCAGCGTGGTGTTGGCTTTGCCCAGCTGCTGCTGCAACACGGTGTTGGCCTCTACAAAAAGGAAGGAAGAAAAGAACGCTTGTCAATCAACAAAGAAGGGATGCAGTTGCCGGGGAGATCCGGCCCGACTGCTCGGCAGTCGGCCCGAATCTCGGGGACTACAGCCCGCGGGTGCGCCAGCGCGCCCCCGCGAAGGAAGGAATTCAAAACTTACTCCGGCTCTTGGATAAGTGGGCGGTCTGCTTCTCCAGCTCCCGGACCCTGGAGTTGAAGGTGGTCGCGCGAAGGTTTTGATAATCCTGCAAGAGGGATGTCAGATGAAGTTAGCGTTCGACGCTTGCAAGTTAATGTTCCGGACTGCCTGCTCAGCAGCCGGCCCGAAACTTGGGGACTATACCCAGTTGGTGCGCTGGCGCGCCCCCACGAAGGAAGCAAGAAGACCAAAAATAAAAGAGAAATAAGAAACTTACTCAGATGGCTGCCCGTGAATCCAGGAACGTCTCGTTGCATCGCTTGAGGGCTTCGGCTTCAGCCCGGAGCATGGCCTGGACGTTGAGGGCCGCCTGGTTCAAGGCCCCCATCCCGCCTCCGCGTACCCAGCTAGCGGGCGCGGCGCTGGTCGCCTCGGTGTCGGGGACCGATGAACTCGCGGCACCGGCCTCCAACGGCCGCGGTGCCGAGGCCGCCTTCGAAAGACGGCGGCGCACGGGTGTGCGGACCTCAGGAGTTAGGTCCGTCACCACCTCGTTCCCGGCTGGTGGCACCGGCGGGGCGGCCGGCTGCCCGTCTTGCGCTCCGCCGGTCGGTGGTAGCGGTGGCACGATGATGTCCAGCATGGCCACGTCGCCGCCCTCCCTCTCCATGACCGGCTGCTCGTCGCCGGCTCCCCTAGTTGTCGCCACAAACTCTGGTGGGGGCGGCACGGTGTTCAGGGGAGTCACGAGCAGCGGCTCCTGGCGGCATGCGGCCTCTGCAAGCCGCTCCTTCGCCACGGCGCCAGCCTCCGCCTGCGCCAGCTTCCTCGCCGCAGACGCCGCCGCCTTATCAGCCTTCGCCTTCGCCATGCGGTAGGCTTCCTTTTCCTCGCGCACCTCCAGCGCGTTTCGCTCCTGCGCCTCCCGGAGGTCGGCAGCCGGGTTGATTCACCGGGTGGTGGTGGAGGTCTTCGCCGATCTGATGACCAAGGCGGCGGCCGACTTCTCGAGGGTGAGTGGGGCCCTGAGATAAGAGAGCAAGATAAAGAAGTTTCTTAGGCTAGATCGGCAAAAAAAGTGGAAGTGTAAAGAGGAATACTTACGCTGACACCATGGGTGGCACCTTCGCTTGCCGCTGGAACTTGGCCACCTTTGCCGCGGCCTCTTGCCGCCTGGTCGCTGCGGCCGGGTTCTTGGACTTCTTCGGCGCGCTGCCGAATAGGGCGGCGCCCTGCTTCTGCTTGCGCTTACCACCTCGAGCGGACGACCCGACAGAGGGGCATGCGCCGGTGTTTGCGGTGCTCCGGGGGGGGGGGGGCTCATCTTTGTCATCATCATCATTGGGCCAGGTCTCCACGCCGCCGCCTTCTTCGGAGCCACCTGCTGCTTCGTCCTCCAAGGCGGCCGCTCCCAAGTCGGGGTCATCCTCATCGCTCAACTCCCGGTCCGGGTGGTAGCCACCACCCGGCCCCATGATGGCGGCCGTCGCCGCAGACATATAAATCTGCGCTCAGGAGAAGGAATTGTTTCATAACAAGGACAAGACTGAAACCAGATCCAAAAAGAAGAAATCAGGAGACTTACGGCGGGCGGCCAGTTGTCGCGGGAGTACGGTCGCTTCCCGAACCGCCAGGCACCCTCCGACACCTTGAGGTCGAAGATCTCATTCACCATACTCGCCACCTCGGTAGACGACATATCCTTTGTGCACATCCTGCTCAGGTCGCGATGCCTGCTCATCCGACAGATCAGATGGGGGCGGCCCTGAAGCGGGACAACCCGGCGCTCGACGAAGGCGATGAGCAGGTCGGACGCCACGAGACCCTCCAACTCCTGGAGCACCCGGAGCCGGCCGATGGCGGCAGCCGCGTCCGCTGACACCGGCTTCGGCTTGTAGCCCTAGATGGGCCGAAGCCCGACAGGGGGGCTGGCCTCGTAGGCCGACAGGTTGATGAAGTCGACTGCCGGGTCGATGTTCTCGACGTAGAAATAAGATTGCTGCCACAGTTTCACCAACTATGACAGCTTGATGACCGGGAAGGCATTCCTCTTCGCCGGCCGGTGCACGGCGACGAAGCCGCCGCACTCGGCCACCGTCTCCTTGGTGGAGGTGCACAACTTGCCGTAGAAGAAATCTCCCCACAGCTTGATGGTGGGGAGGATGCCGAGGTAGCCCTAGCACGCCATGACGAAGGCGGAGAGGAGCGTCACAGTGTTGGGCGTCATGTGATGCGGCTGGAGGCGGTTGAAGTCCATGAATGAGCGGAGAAAGCCGCTCGCCGGGAGGCCAAAGCCTCAGAGGAAGTGCGAGTGGAAGATGACCCGCTCGTCCCCCTGAGGCGCCGGCGAGATCTCCTCCGGCGGCAGCACCCGCACCTTGATGAATGTCGCGTTGGGCATCCGACGTGTGTTCTGGAGGAAAGTGAGGTGATCCTCGATCACCGTCGAGTCGTCCTAGTCGCCGCCCTTCTCACGCGCCATGGCTTCGAGCGGAGCTGCGTGGGGAGGAGAACCACAACGGCGGCGAACTGCGACAGCGCTACAGCAAGCAGTAAGCAGCAGCAGCAGCGGGAGAGAGAGGAGCAAGAGAGTGTGGGGAGGAGGGCGCGCGTGCTCCGCTGCTCCCCTACCTCCGCCTACTTATAGCCCTCGGGTTGCGAAGCCGAGGGGACGAGGCATGGGATCATGGGATTAACTGCGCCCACGACCCCACGACCCCCCGATTACTGCGTGGAGTTACTGCGCCATAACACCCACGGGGATCGCAACCACCCGCCCCGGCCGCAGCGGATCCACCTGCGTGTCGAGGCCTTGTAGTGGCGGGCCCGACCCACTGTCACGACCCATCAGGAGCGTAGGGTGGCAGGCTGGCCAGGCTGACGTGCACCGCGTAGCGTGCTCGTGGCGGGCGGCGGGCCTGGGAAGCTTAGCAGGCACGCCACCTGTTTCCCGCCTTGATGTTCGAAATTGGCAGATGATCCCGCCTTGTCAAACCAACTCCAGCAGTCGGCGCGTCACAAGGCGGATCAAGCATTATCTCAGAGCACGGTGAGAGGGGAAGCTGCTGAGACTTCACGACCCTTCGGCCACAACGCCTCACCAGCTTCGGGGACTACTGTCGGAGTAATGGGCCACGGGTAGCCTCACCCGAGGCCCTAAGCCTTTCAAGACTTTAGGCTGGCTTCGCCCCGCGAAACCTCATACTAAAGCTTCGCCTCCCGGTGGCCGACTGGCTTAACGACCGGCTACCCGAAGACGTCCAAGCACCAGCAGACGGCACCAAGACCGGCCGGCTCCTAGAAGAAGGCCTCCGGAGAGGCCGGCGTCTGGCAGGCGGCCGCCCAACGCCCTCAGAGTCTGCGCCCTCATCAAGAGGACAAGACAGGGTGAGGCTACAACGTAGTCCCTCACCCCCGAATCTTGGGCTTGGCATGGCTACAGTGCCCCGTACAGGCGGAGATCTCCACACAGCGCGACACTGTTGCCACTCCCCCCTTGACGTCACTCTTGACACGCGGAGTCTTGTTCCCCACGACGACTTGTCGGTACAGCCTGCAAGCGGCGGGCCCTACCGGGCAGCGAGAGCCCGGAATACGGCAGAAGCCAGACCAGCCGGACCTAAGGGAGGCCGGTCTCCAAGCAGGCGGCCAGTTCCTCCCTCGAGACCCATACATCATCAACCAGATAAAACATGGTATGGCTACAGTGATCTCCCACCAGACGGCGAGACTGTAGCCACACTCCGCTGACCAAGCCCGCGTCATTAACAACACGGCTACAGTGATCAGTCACCAACTAGACCCTTGCCAAGAAGGGACCGCCTATCGGCCGTGCAGACCGATCGGCGGGGCCCACCAGTGGCGGGCGGGCCCGGTGGCGGAGAAGCCGGCGACTAGAGACACTTATAGCCGGGCCCAGCACCCATCCAGATTACCATTGTACCCCTAGGGGGTAGGCCAATATAAACCCCCAGGGAACCCATGCAAAGGTTTCCCACTCCATTAGAACTAGCCAATATCCTAGAGGAAGGAGAGAGCTAGCCCTGCCTCCTTCTACCTCTAGCACACAGCTCAAGGAGCACCATTGTATCACTTGTGCCTTAGTGATCATGCAGAGACCTCGCAGAGCAGGACCAGGGGTGTTATCTCCCAGGAGAGCCCCGAACCTGGGTAAAGTGCGCCGGTGTTTGTGTCTACGCCTTATCCCGCTTCCAGGCATCGGAGACGTTCTACTCGCTCCCACCATGATAAGCCATCCTTTGGCATATGTCGCACCCAACCCCTGACACCACCTCATGAAGGCCAAGCTTGAGAGACGCATAGCACTATGCATATTTTTGACTTTTTGGTACTTGTTGCCAAAGGGGGAGAAATATGTATGGATCATAGTATTCGAGAGAGAGAGTGTTGTTTTGTCTCTCTTTGATTTTTCTTGGTTGAACTTTATTGTGTGTTTGCTTGCTACATCATGTCTTTTGTGAGATTCTTGGATGATCATGTGATTGATCGTTTGCTACCTTAATGCTTGTTTGGATGATACTATCTTTTATATCTTATATATGATCATTCACTTTGCTTGGTGATGAGTGCATTGTCTTTAATTATTATCATTTTGAGCAATCCACCAAGATGTATGTGATAAAGAAGAGTGACCCATGATCTTAACACATTGTGCATTTGTAGTCCAAAGCAAATTTTAAATAATGCACAAATTTAGGGGGAGCACTTGCTTATCACATACTTCTCAAAGCGACAATGTATTTCAATCTTATTATCATTTGTGGAAGCTTTGATCTATATGTTGTCATCAATTACCAAAAAGGGGGAGATTGAACGTGCAACTATCCCTGGGTGGTTTTGGTAATGATTAACAACATATAGCTCATTGAGGTAATACTATTTCAAGATAAATATTTCAGGAAAGCTCGATGATTGGCATGTCATGGATTAGAAAGTGGACCCCTCAAAATGCTAAGGACAAAAGATTGGCTCAAGCTCAAAGCACAAGACTCTACATTTTATTTCTAGTGATCCAAGATCACATTGAGTCCATAGGAAAAGCCAATACTATCAAAAGGGGGTGAGGTGTTGCTTAATGAGTTACTTGCTCAAAATGCTTAGTGATATGCACCAAAAACCCTCAACTACTTTCTCATATCCACATATGTCCCAAACCAAAAGTCAAACTCGGCCCCATCGAAACTTTCTATCCGGCGCCACCGAGTTCTCTTGACATCGCCACTGCCACAAACCCTAGTCACTTCGGTCTCACCGATAGGGATCTCGGTCTCACCGAGATGGGATTGCAAACTCTCTGTTTCCCTTCATAACGTTTCGGTCTAACCAAGATGAGTGATCGGTCCCATCGAGTCTGCAATGCAAACTCTCTGTTTCCTTTTCGTAACGCTTCGGTCCCACCGAGACGAACGAATCGGTCCCACCGAGTTTGCCTGACCAACTCTCTATTTGCTTATTACCAAAATCGGTCCCACCGAGTTTGAGTAATCTGTCCTACCAAGATTATGTTATGCCCTAACCCTAATGATATCAGTCCCACAGTGTTGACATGTCGGTCCCATCGAAATGCCTAACGGTCACATTATGAACCAAATCGGTCCGACCGAGTTTTCTAATTTGGTCCCACGGAGTTTGGTGATTTGTGTGTAACGGTTAGATTTTGTGTGGAGGCTATATATACCCCTCCACCAACTCTTCATTCGTGGAGAGAGCCATCAAAACATGCCTACAGTTCCAACATACATTTTCTGAGAGAGAACCTCCTACACTTGTGTTGAGGTCAGGATATTCCATTCCAACCACATAAATCTTGATCTCTACCCTTCCCCAAGTTGCTTTCCACTCAAATCATCTTTCTACCAAATCCAATCCTATGAGAGAGAGCTAAGTGTTGGGGAGATTATCATTTGAAGCACAAGAGCAAGGAGTTCATCATCAACACACCATCTATTACCTTTTGGAGAGTGGTGTCTCCTAGATTGGCTAGGTGTCAATTGGGAGCCTCCATCAAGATTGTGGAGTTGAACCAAGGAGTTTGTACGGGCAAGGAGATCGTCTACTTCGTGAAGATCTACCCTAGTGAGGCAAGTCCTTCGTGGGCGATGGCCATGGTGGGATAGACAAGGTTGCTTCTTCGTGGACCCTTCGTGGGTGAAGCCCTCTATGGACTCGCGCAACCGTTACCTTTCGTGGGTTGAAGTCTCCATCAACATGGATGTACGATAGCACCACCTATCGGAACCACGGATAAAAAAATCTCTGTGTCTACATTGCGTTTGCTCCCTCCAAACTCCTCCCTTTACCTTCATATGCAATTGTTTTATATTCCGCTGCAATACTCTTAGAATTGCATGTGTAGGTTGATTACTTGATTTGTGCTAAGTTGCTAAAAATTTGCCAAGACTTAAAATTGGGAAAAGGCTAGATTTTTATTTGGTCAAGTAGTCTAATCACCCCCCCTCTAGACATACTTTCGATCCTACATAGAGGCTAGCAAATTGTGGAAAGGTAAGAGTGTGTATAATCCATGGACTCACATTTGTCATAAAGAACTCACATACTTATTGCAGAAGTTTATTAGCCCTCTAAGCAAAGTACTACTACGCATGCCGCTAGGGGGATATATTGGTAGGAAAAGATCATCACTCGTCCCCAACCGCCATTCAAAAGGAAGATAATCAATAATAAATCATGCTCCAACTTCATAGCATAACGAGAGACTATACGTGCATGCTTCGGGAATCACAAACCTTAACACCAATATTTACTCTCCACAACCATTCACTAGTACCTCCCACATATTATCATCTCTATATCGCAAAACTATTGCAAGGAATCAAACATATCATATTCAGTGACTAACCATGTGAATGACCAATTCCTGTTGACTCTCTAAATAGATATAATTGAAGCATGATAGTTAAATTCTTTCTACAAAAGACCAACCTCTAATAAATATAAGTGAAGCAAAAGAGCATTCTACAAATAACGGTTTTCTATGTGAAGAGCAACAGGCAATCGGAATTTCAAATGATATAAGTGAAGCTGATAACCCACAAGTATAGGGGATCGTTTGTAGCCTTTTTCGATAAATAAGAGTGTCGAACCCAAGGAGGAGCTAAAGGTAGAACAAATATTCCCTCAAGTTCTATCGACCACCGATACAACTCTACGCACACTTTAACGTTTGCTTTACCTAGAATAAGTATGAAACGATTTTGCAAGAATAAAACTACGAGTACTTTGCGAGAATAAAACAACGAATAAATTTCAAGGTAATAAAAGTGGATAGCTTTTGTCAACAAGAAAGTCATTTGCCCCTAGGCAATCGATAACAAGTACCGGTAATCATTTTTGCAATTCTATATGAGGGAGAGGCATGAGCTAACATACTTTCTCTACTTGGATCATATGTGCTTATGATTGGAAATCTAGCAAGCATCCGCAACTACTAAAGATCATTAAGGTCGTGAAACCCAGCCATAGTATTAAGTATCGAATCCTCTTTACTCCCATACGCCATAACCCACTTATCCGCGTTTAGGCTGCTGTCACCCCCGCAACACTGAAAAGAAGCAAACCATGAACAATTGAACATATTGCAACACACTACAATGGGGGCCCCTCATGTTTGCGCGAGACGGAGGGCACCGTAGGATAGCACCATAAATAAAATATACAATCATACCAACCAAGATCACGATTAACCCATAGGACAAAACAGATCTACTCAAACATCATAGGATAACCATAGATCATTGGGAAATAATATATGGAGTTGAGCACCATGTTTAAGTAGAGATTACAGTGGGTAGAAGGGGTGTTACACCGCTGCATAGAGGGGGAGAGAGTTGGTGTTGACGGTAGAAAGATTGTTGATGTAGATCGCCGTCACGATCCTAGCCCCGACGGCACTCCGGCGCCACCGAGAGAGAGGGGGAGAGAGCCCCCTCCTTATTCTTGTTCCTTGGCCTCCCTCCTAGATGGGAGGAGAGTTCCCCCTCTAGTCCATGGCCTCCATGGCGGCGGAGGGGCGGGAGCCCCTCCGAGATTGGATCTCCCTCTCTGTTCTCTTCTGTTTCGCGTCCCCTAGATCTGGCCCTTCACCATTTCTTAAAATCCCGGAGATTCGTAACTCTGATTGGGATGAAATTTTTACATGTTTTTTTCCATAAATTATCTTTCTTGCGCCACAAGAAGGGCCCCAACCGACTTACGGGGTGGGCACAAGACACCTGGGCGCGCCAGGGGGTGCCTCGCGCACCCTGGTGGGTTGTGGACGCCGTGGGCCTCAATTAGCTTTGATTCCAAGTCCACAAAATCACATATATTCCAAAATACTTCTCCATAAATTTTTATCGCGTTTGGACTTCGTCTGATATGGATTTTCTGCTAAACAAAAAACATGCAACAAACAGGAACTGACACTGGGCACTGGATCAATAGGTTAGTCAAATAAATCATATAAATTGTTGCAAAAAATATGTAAAAGTTGTATAATATTGGCATGAAACAATCAAAAATTATAGAACGACGGAGACGTATCAGCATCCCCAGGCTTAATTCCTGCTCGTCCTCGAGTAGGTAAATGATAAAAAAAGATAATTTTTGATGTGGAATGCTACCTAGAATAAACTTGATCATATATCTAATCATGGCATGAATATAAAGACATAAGTGATTCAAAGCAATAGCCTATAATTTGACATAAAGACATCAATACTCATGCATCCCAACAAACAATCATGTCTTTCAAAATATCAGTGCTAAATAAAGCTATCCCTAAAAATCATATAATCTTGTCATGCTCTGTCTTCTTAACACAAAGTATTTATCATGCACAATCCCGATGACAAGTTGAGCAATTGGTTCATACATTTTAACGCGCTTCAGCTTTTTCAACCCTCACACAATACATGAGCGCAAGCCATGGATACAGCACTACGGGTGGAATAGAGAATGATGAATGGGGTAAATATAGAGAAGACAAAAAAGTAAGAAAGTATCACATCGACGTGGCTAACCAACGGGCTATGGAGATGCCCATCAATTGATATCAACATGAGGAGTAGGGATTGCCATGCAACGGATGCACTAAGAACTATAAGTGTATGAAAGCTCAAATATGAAAACTAAGTGGGTGTGTATCTAATCCTATAATGAAAAAAATTCCCACTAGTATATGAAAGTAACAACATAGGAGACTCTCCATATGAAAAACATGGTGCTACTTTGAAGCACAAGTGTGGAACTAGCATGCCCCTTCTCTCTTTATTTCTTTTTTTCTTTTTTCTTTCCTTCTTTTTTTTCTCTTTTTTCTTTTTCTTTTTTAAAATATATTTTCTCTTTTTTCTCTCATTGTCCGGAGTCTCATCCCGACTTGTGGGGGGAATCATAGTCTCCATCATCCTTTTCTCACTGGGGCTATGCTCTAAAAATGAATAATGATGATTATCACTTATAACTTAAAAGAAATAAAAATTACAACTCGATACCTATAACAAAGTATGACTCTATATGAATGCCTCTGGCAGTGTACCAGGATGTGCAATGATCTAGCATAACAACGATATCAAAAAACGGACAAGCCATGGAAATATCACGCTAGGTATCTTACGATCATGCAAAGCAATATGACAATGAATGCTCAAGTCATCAAAATGGAAGATGTGGAAGTTGCATGGCAATATATCTCGGAATGGCTATGGAAAGGACATAATAGGTAGGTATGGTGGCTGTTTTGAGGAAGATATAATAAGGCTTATATGTGATAGAGAGTATCATATTACGGGGTTTGGATGCACCTGTGAAGTTTGCACCACATCTCAGTGTGAGAAAGGGCAATGCACGGTACCGTAGAGGCTAGCAAATTGCGGGAAGGTAAGAGTGCGTATAATCCATGGACTCACATTAGTCATAAAGAACTCATATACTTATTGCAAAAGTTTATTAGCCCTCGAAGCAAAGTACTACTATGCATGCCCCTAGGGGGATAGATTGGTAGGAAAAAACCATCGTTCGTCCCCGAGCGCCACTCATAAGGAAGACAATCGATAATAAATCATGCTCCAACTTCATAGCATAACAAGAGACTTTATGTGCATGCTTTGGGAATCACAAACCTTAACACCAATATTCTTACTAACCACAACTGTTTACTAGTACCTCCCACATATTCCATCTCTATATCACAAAATTATTGCAAGGAAACAAACATATCATATTTAGTGAACCATAAGTTTTATGTAGGATTTTATGACTAACCATGCAATTGACCAATTCCTTTTGACTCTCTAAATAGATATAAGTGAAGCATGAGAGTTTAATTATTTCTAAAAAAATATCATGCTCTAACAAATATAAGTGAAGAAAAAGAGCATTCTACAAACGGTTTTCTATGTGAAGAAAACAGGCAATGCAAACTTCAAATGATATAAGTGAAGCACATGAAGCATTCTATAAAGCTACACTCAAAATATACAAGTGAAGTGAAATGAGCATTCTATAAATCAACCATAGACTATCTCATACCAGCATGGTGCATAAAAGGAAAGTAAAAACTAAGCGCAAAAGGCGCTCCAAGATTTACACATATCACGTGAACGAAACGAAGACGAAAACATACCAATACTTGTTGTAGAGAGATGGGATGCCTTCCAGGGCATTCCCAAGCGTAGATGCTTGAGTATCCTTGAATATTTACTTGGGGTGCCTTGGGCATCCCCAAGCTTGAGCTCTTGCCTCTCCTCCTTCTCCTCATACCGAGACCTCCTTAATTTTTGATCACTTCATCCACACAAAACTCAACAGAAAGCTTGGTAAGATCCATTAGTATAATAAAGCAAATCACTACTCTAAGTACTGTTGGAAACAAATTCATATTTTGTTTTTGCATTGTAGCTACAGTAATATAACTTTTCCATGGCTTATTCCACTGATAGAATCGATAGTTTAATCAAAACAAGCAAAACAATGCATCAAAAAAAGAATTAGTCTTAAATAGGACAGTCTGTAGTAATCAATTAGGACAAAATGATATAGCAAGATTGTGCAAAAACTTTCAGAAACTTTTGACGTTCCAGTAAAAAATGTAAAATCACGCACTACAGCCAAAGTTTCTATTTTTGCACCACACATACCAACAAGCAATCTAGTCATCCGAAAGGAAATCTCGGCACATTATTTTTATAATACAATGGAATTGTACAAGGGGATAATTATTTTTGTGAGAATATTCATGAAAAATTCTACATTGTTTCCATGAGCATGAACACAAGTGTTCAAGATCGACCCTCACTTTTCCAATGCATAACTTCCAATCGCTTCTCTTTTGTGAAAATTTTTTGAAGTTCCCCTCTATATTTTTTTGTTTTTAAACTTTATAAAATCACTCAACAGAAATAAATGACTCTCTAAAACTTCAGGTTTGTCTCCCTGGCATCGCTTTCTATAAAGCCATTAAGATAGGCATAAAGTGCTCAAGTAATGAATCCACCCGGATCCCAAGGTATATCAAAGCCAATTTTAATTAACAATGATTTGGCATTTAGTAATGAGCATAAAGCAACATATATCATGCAATGACAAAGTCTAACTCTCTTCCTATGCATCGGCATGCCATACAAGAACAATTCATGCACATCAAGTAAAGGCCAATACATAGCATAAGCAGTTTCTTGCAATTTTATCGTGTTGGAAACATAGAGAGGCGGAGATGTAGTTCCTCTCTCATAATAATTGCAAGTAGGAGCCGCAAGAGCATGCATATTATATTCATCAAAATCATCATGTGTAGTAGCAAAACGCAATCAACATAATCCTTAATAAGAGCAAACTTCTCCGATATAGTGTAGTTGGGAGAATTCAAAAAGATAATAGGACTATCATGTGTGAGTGCAATAGCAACAATTTCATTCTTAACATAAGGAACAATAGCAAGTTCATCTCCATAAGTATAATTCATATTGGCATCATGGCCACAAGCATAGCAATCATCAAGTTCATCAAAAAGGGATATTTCAAATGAATCAACAGGATCATAGCAATTATCGTAGCATTCATCCTTCGGTAAGCATGAAGGGACATTAAACAATGTATGAGTGGGAGAGTTACTCTCATTAGAAGGTGGGCACGGGTAGATAATCCGCTCTTCCTCCTTTTGTTCTTCGCTCTCCTCATCATCTTTTTCATCTAATGAGCTCACAGTTTCATCAATTTCTTCTTCCATAGACTCCTGCAAAATATTAGTCTGCTCTTGGACAGCGGAGACTTTCTCAGTAAATTCATCAATATCGGAATTTTATTTATAATTATCATAGCAATATTTAAGGATGGCAAAATTTTCAGGTCTATAAACACCATCATCAAAAGCTTCATACTTTTCAAACAAGGATTCAATTTCATAAGCACCCTTAAAAGCTACAAATTCTTCTATTATTTCCACATCATAGCAGTCATATTTACCATTAGAATAAGAAGCTAGGGTTTCAATATCATTAAATTTGCATGAAAAGGGAAGGTGTGGAGCATTCATCCAAGAGCAACAAGTAAAATCATATCTCTGACATAAATTCCAAGCATACCAATGCAACATATCAATTTGATCCCATAAAAGTTTCCCTTTTTGTGTCAAGCGATAATCCCTAAAGTATTCACGTTGATCCAACGTGTCTACCATTATCATATTGAATGGGGTTTTCTCAGGATTATCAAAGTAGTGCATAATATTTTTCACATAACGAGCATCGAGGGTTTTAGGAGGTTCCCCATCTCCATGAGTAGCAAGTACCACTATTTTTTTTGGTGTTTTGTGTTCCATATCCATAACTAAAGATAGAGAATAACTTAGAACAGAAAATAAAAACTTAGTGATAAAGCTAACAAGCACACACGAGAATATTCACCCATGCTATTGTTCCCCGGCAACGACGCCAGAAAAAGGTCTTGATAAACCACAAGTACATGCGATCGTTTGTAGCCTTTTTCGATAAATAAGAGTGTCGAACCCAACGAGGAGCTAAAGGTAGAACAAATATTCCCTCAAGTTCTATCGACCATAGATACAACTCTACGCACACTTTAACATTTTCTTTACCTAGAACAAGTATGAAACTATTTTGCAAAAATAAAACTACGAGTACTTTGTGAGAATAAAACTATGAATAAATTGCAAGGTAATAAAAGTGGATAGCTTTTGTCAACAAGAAAGTCATTTGTCCGTAGGCAATCGATAACAAGTACAGGTAATCATTCTTGCAATTCTATATTAGGGAGAGGCATGAGCTAACATACTTTCTCTACTTGGATCATATGCACTTATGATTGAAACTCTAGCAAGCATCCGCAACTACTAAAGATTATTAAGGTCATGAAACCCAGCCATTGCATTAAGTATCAAATCATCTTTACTCCCATACGCCATAACCCACTTATCCGCGTTTAGGCTGCTGTCACCCCCGCAACACTGAAAATAAGAAAACCATGAACATATTGCAACACCCTACAGCGGGGGGCCCTCACGTTTGCGCGAGATGGAGGGCACCGTAGGACAACACCATAAATAAAATATACAATCATACCAACCAAGATCACGATTAACCCATAGGATAAAACGGATCTACTCAAACATCATAGGATAACCATAGATCATTGAGAAATAATATATGGAGTTGAGCACCATGTTTAAGTAGAGATTACAGTGGGGAGAAGGGGTGTTACACCGCTACATAGAGGGGGAGAGAGTTGGTGTTGACGGTAGCAAGATTGTTGATGTAGATCGTCGTCACGATCCTAGCCCCGGCGGCTCTCCGGCGCCACCGGTAGAGAGGGGGAGAGAGCTCCCTCCTTCTTCTTCTTCCTTGGCCTCCCTCCTAGATGGGAGGAGAGTTCCCCCTATGTTCCATGGCCTCCATGGCGGCGGAGGGGCGGGAGCCCCTCCGAGATTGGATCTCCCTCTCTCTTCTCTTCTGTTTCGCGTCCCCCAGATCTGGCCCTTCACCGTTTCATAAACTCCCGGAGATCCGTAACTCCGATTGCGCTGAAATTTTTACATGATTTTTTCGATAAATTATCTTTCTTGCGCTAGAAGAAGGGCCCCAACTGACTTACGGGGTGGGCACAAGACACCTGGGGGCACCAGGGGGTGCCTGGCGTGCCTTGGTGGGTTGTGGAGGTCGTGGGCCTCCTTTAGTGTTGATTCCAAGTCCCAAAAATCACATATATTCATTCTCTGTAAATTTTTATCGCATATGGACTTCGTTTGATATGGATTTTCTGTGAAACAAAAAACATGCAACAAACAGGAACTGGCACTGCGCACTGGATTAATAGGTTAGTCCAATAAATCATATAAATTGTTGCCAAAAATATGAAAAAGTTGTATAATATTGGCATGAAACAATGTAAAATTATAGATATGACGGAGACGTATCAGAAGCACATGAAGCATTCTATAAATCAACCAAGGACTATCTCATACCAGCATGGTGCATTATTAGAAGAAAAATTAGAAGGCACACGACGCTCCAAGATCTATGCATATCACGTGAACAAAACAAAAACCAAAACATACTGATACTTGTTGAAGAAAGATGGGATGCCTTCCGGGGCATCCCCAAGCTTAGACGCTTGAGTCTCCTTTAATATTTACTTGGGGTGCCTTGGGCATCCCCAAGCTTGAACTCTTATCTCTCCTCCTTCTCCTCATATCGAGACTTCCTCGATCCTCAAACACTTGATCCATGCAAAACTTAACAAAACCCTCGTGAGATCCGTTAGTATAATAAAGCAAATCACTACTCTAAGTAATGTTGCAAACCCATACATATTTTATTTTTGCATTATCCCTACTATATTCTAACTTCTTCATGGCTTATAGCACCGATACACTCCATAGTTCCATCAAAATAAGCAAAACAATGCATTAAAGACAAAATCTGTCAAAAGCAGGACAATTTGTAGCAATCTGAACTTTGACCATACTTGTGTAACTCCAAAAATTCTGAAACTTGGGAAAAAATAAAAAAATTGCATAGCAGTAACTTTTCATGTTCCAGTAAAAGCGTAAATTCACGCACTACAACCAAAGTTTCTGTTTTTGCACCGCATATACCAAACAAGCAATCTAAACATCCTAAAGGCAAATATTGCCACATTATTTTTATAATACAATGGGTTTGTACAAGGGGTAATTATTTTTGTTGAAAAGTTTCTGTAATCAAGGTTCACCAAGTTTCCATGGGCATGAACAAAGTTCAAGGCTAGCTCCCACTTTAACAATGCTCGTCTCTCTGACTTTGAGTTTTCTTTTTGAAAAAATTTAGGTTCCCTCTATATTTTTTGTTTTTAAACTTTATAAAAGCACACAACAGAATAAAATGACTCTATAAAACTTTCAGGTTGTCTCCCTGGCAGCACTTTCTTTAAAGCCATTAAGCTAGGCATAAAGTTCTCAAGTAATCGATCCACCCGGATCCCAAGGTATATCAAAGCCAGTTTTAATTAGCAATGATTTATAATTTAGTAGTGAGAACATAGCAACATATATCATGCAATGACAAAGTCTAACTCTCTTCCTCTGCGTCGGCATGTCATAAAATAACAATTCATGCACATCAAGTAAAGGCCAATAAATAGCGTAAGCAGTTTCTTGCAATTTTATCGTGTTGAAAACATAGAGAGGCGGAGATGTAGTTCCTCTCTCATAATAATTCCAAGTAGGAGCAGCAAGCACATGCATATTATATTCATCAAAATCATCATGTGTAATGGTAAAACGTAACCCATCAATATAATCCTTAATAAGAGCAAACTCCTCCGATATAGTGTAGTTGGAAGAATTCAAAAAGATAATAGGAATATCATGTGTGGGTGCAATAGCAAAAATTTCATTCTTAACATAAGGAACTATAGCAAGTTCATCTCCATAAGCATAGTTCAAATTGGCATCATGTCCATAAACATAGCAAGCATCAAGTTCACCAAAAAGAGATATTTCAAATGAATCCAAGGGATCATAGCATTCATCCTTTGGTAAGAACGATGGGACATTAAACAATGTATGAGATAAAGAGTTACTATCATTAGAAGGTGGCCACGGGTGATCAATCCGCTCTTCCTCCTTTTGTTCTTCGCTCTCCTCCTCATCTTTTTCATCTAATGAGCTCACAGTTTCATCAATTTCTTCCTCCATAGTTTGCTGCAAGTTATTAGTCTCTTCTTGGACAACGGTGACTTTCTCAATAAATACATCAATATCGGCATTGTATTCATAATTCTCATATAAATATTTAATTATAGCAAAATTTTCAGGTCTATAAACAACATCATCATAATCTTCATACTTCTCAAACAGAGATTCAATTTCATAAGCACACTTAAAAGCAACGAATTCTTCTATTTGTTCCACACCATAGTAATCATATATACCATTAGCGTAAGAAGCCAAGGTTTCATTATCATTAAATTCACATGAAAAGGGAAGGTGTCGAGCCTTCATCCTAGAGCAACAAGTATAATCATATCTCAAGCATAAATTCCAAGCATACCATTGCAACATTTCCATTTGATCCCATAACAGTTTCCCTTTTTGAGTCAAGCGATAATCCCTGAAGTATTCACGTTGATCCTACGTGTCTCCCATTATCAAGTTGAATGGAGTTTTCTCGGGATTATCAAAGTAGTGTTTAATATTTTTCACATAACGAGCATTGAGGGTTTTAGGAGGTTCCCCATCTCCATGAGTAGCAAGTACAACTATTTTTTTGGTATTTTGTGTTCCATATCCATAACTAGAGATAGAGAACAACTTAGAACAGAAAATAAAACTACTTGGTGATAAAGCAAACTAGCACACACGAGAATATTCACCCCACACTATTGCTCCCTAGCAACGGCGCTAGAAAAGGGTCTTGATAACCCACAAGTATAGGGGATCGTTTGTAGCCTTTTTTGATAAATAAGAGTGTCAAACCCAACGAGGAGTTAAAGGTAGAAAAAATATTCCCTCAAGTTCTATCGACCACCCATACAACTCTACGCACACTTTCACATTTGCTTTACCTAGAACGAATATGAAACTATTTTGTAGGTGTGATGCTAGAACTACTTTGCAGTAATAAACTACAGGTTCTTTGTGAGATAGTAAAAGTTAGTTGTTTAGGAGAAACAATTTTTTCACATAAGAAATTTATTTGTCCCTAGGCAATTGATAACTAGACCGGTAATCATTATTACAATTTTATATAAGGGAGAGGCATGAGATAACATAATTTCCCTACTTGGATCATATGCACTTATGATTGGAATTCTAGCAAGCATCCGCAACTACCAAAGATCATTAAAGAACCCAACCATAGCATTAAGTATCAAGTCCTCTTTACTCCCATACGCAACAATACCCTTACTCGGGTATTAGTTTCTGTCACTCTCGCCACCCACTACGCATTGCAACACCCTACAGCGGGGATCCCTCATGTTTGTGCAACTCAGAGGGCACCATAGGAAATCACCAGAATAAAATATACAACTCAAACCAATCACGATCATCAACTAACCCATAGGACAAAACAGATATACTCAAACATAATAGGATAACCACATGTCATTGGATAATAATATATAGTTTTGAACACCGTGTTTAAGTAGAGAATTGCAGCGGTAATAGAGAGGTTGCACCGTTGCATAAAGGGGGAGAAAGTTAGTGTTGACGGTAGCAAAGTTGTTGATGTAGATCACCGTCACGATCCTTGCCTCGGCGGCACTCGCGCACCACCGGGAGAGGGGGGAGAATGCCCCCTCCTCCTTCTTCTTCTTCCTTGGACTCCACCCAAGATGGGAGGAGAGTTCCCCCTCTAGTCCATGGTATCCATGGTGGCAGAGGGGTGGGAGCCCCTCCGAGATTGGATCTCTCTCTCTCTCTCTCTCTCTCTCTCTCTCTCTCTCTCTCTCTCTCTTCTATTCTCTTCTATTTCACTATCATGTTTTCTGGCCTTTCACCTTCTCTTAAATATCCGGAGATCCGTAACTTTGATTGCGCTGACATTTTATCATGATTTTTTCCGGATATAAACTTCCTTGCACCCGAAGAAGAACCCCAACCGACTTACGGGGTGCCCACTAGGCACCACCGCGCGCTAGGGGGCGCAGGCGCGCCCTGGTGGTTAGGGGAAGCCGTGGGCCTCCGTTTGCATTGATTCCACCTCCCAAAAATCACATATATTCTAAAATAATTCTCCGTAAATGTTTAGCATGTTTGGACTTTGTTTGATATTGATATTCTGCCAAACAAAAAATATGCAACAAACAGGAACTGGCACTGGGCACTGGATCATTATGTTAGTCCAATAAATCATATAAATTGTTGGCAAAAGTATGTGAAAGCTGTATAATATTGGCATGGAACAATAAAAAATTATAGACACAACGGAGACATATCAATAAGCACTAGGGTCACTGTATTCTCCTCACGCCCTCACGCAATGCTAGATGCAGCGATTCCACTAGTGGTGCCCTTGAAGGCGGCGACCGACCTTTACAAACAATGTTGGGGCTCTCTCCACAACCGAATTGGAGGCTCCCAACAACACCACGAAGCTTCACCATAATGGAATATGGCTCCGAGGCGATCTCAACCATGTAGGGTGCTCAAACACCCAAGAGTAACAAGATCCGCAAGGGATTAGTGGGAGAATCAAATTTCTCTTGGTGGAAGTGTAGATCTAGGCCTTCTCAAGCAATCCCTAAAGAATCAAAAAAGTTTGATTTGCTAGGGAGAGAGATCGAGCAAGAATGAGCTTGTGAGCAACAATGGAGCTTGGGGGAGGAAGAGGTAAGTCAACTTGGGGAAGATGACTCCCTTATATAGTGGGGTAGAACCCAACCATTATGCACCCACAACCCGTGCACAAGCGGTAATACCGCTCAGGGGAGCGGTACTTCCGCTGGTACGGAAGTTCTAGCAGCTGTGTACAACTCATCAAGTCAGGGAGGCGGTAGTTTCGTCGGAGCGGTACTACCGCTCCCACCGGTGGTACTTCCGCTCGGTGTTGAATAGCAATCAGAGACCATGGTAGTAGAGGGGGGTAGGATGGTAGTGCCGCCCGGGGTGGTACTACCGCTAGGAACTTCCGCTCTACTTCTGCTCGCGGGACTGACCAGTCCAGAATGCAATAGATAAGCGGTACTCCCCACGGCAGAATCCAGCGTTGTTCCGCCGGAGCAGTACTACCGCGGAGAGCAAAGGTACTTTCGCTTAGCACGAGAGAGCCTAGTAAGCCTGCAGTAGTAGGAAGGCAGTTCGGAGCGGTACTACAGGCTGAACGGCCGCTCTACTACCGCCTGTTTACAGAACACTCAAAACAGGCGGAAGTAGGAGCCGCACTGCACAGCGGCAGCGCTGGAGCGGTACTACCGCTTAGGCTGTTCTAACAAGATCCAAGCACAAAGGAGGGACAAGCTCACGAGTTGGGAAAGAAGGAGGGTGCAAGGTGACTGTGTACATGTTGATTCCACCCAAACGATTCCTAAGCGGACCCCCTCTTAGTAGTATGGTGATCCTATGACTCAAGTCCACCGAATATGAAACGCAAGAAAAACACTGTCTTCATAAATATGCAGAGGGGTTCGAATCGTATTGTGCCATAAGATAGGTTATCTGAAATGCTCAATGCACACGATTACACTACAAGAAATATGTCAACTTGCGACCATCACTATTGGTCGCTGAATGGTCGTTGTTTTTCATTTGCGACCTTTTTGTGACCAAAAACAGATGGTCAAAAGCTGACCATCTTTAATGGAAATTCACGACCTTCTCTGTGATATGGTCATAGAAGGCAACGACCAAAATAAAAGGTCGTTGGTTCAACGACATTTTGTTTTGGTCGCTGGTTGTTTGCCCAGTCCACGTCGGATCCAACGTGGCAAGCTGACGTGGCAAATTTGCGACCAAATGAGAAGGTCATTGATTAGAATTAGCCCAGTCCAATTGGCTGTTTTACATGGGCCGAGCCCAACAATTCATCCTTTTAATATATATTTTTCCTGTTAATTTTCGTTAGCTACATGGGCCTAGCTTGGCAATTCAGCCTTTTTGTTTTCTACAACATACAATTTTCTTTTTGGGCCTCAAGCCTTTTACAATCCATTTCCTTTTGGGGCCTTAGCCTTTTTACAATCCTTTTTTTGACCTTTTACAATCCCTTTTTTGGGCCTAGCCTTTTCACACTCCATTCACCTTTTGGGCCTTGGACTTGTTAGTCCAACTCATCAGTTTTCTATTTCTCGCAATTTCAGGATACACAAATGACAAATATTTCAAATGAAACAAACTAAATTCTTCAAACTAAAGCCAAAATTAGCCTATTACAGTCTTTACATAGTGTTCATACAACTAGATACACTATAACTAGCTATGGAGTACAACCAGAACATGAGGCGGATTGAAAGCTGCATCTACCGTCTTCCTCTTCCAACTTCTTAACATCGTCTTACAAAATTTCATGTCATTGCAAGCTGCATCCATCTTACAAAACACATCAAACACAAATAGTAAAGAAGATTAGATAGCAAGACATAATCAGAAGACAATACAAACACATGAAACAGTAAAAAAGTTTGTTTTGCTTACTACTACCTAAGTATCAAATTAGTAGCATAAGCAGCAACATCATGAGCATTTAATCAACAGCAACACAAGCATAAGCATTGCATCAGCAGCAATAGCAGCACAAGAATGAGAAGTAGCAGCACAAGCAGCACCACCACCAGCACAAGTGCACACCTATTCATGCAAGTAGCTAGCAGCAGAAGCATTCAAACAGCAGCAGCACTGTCACATGTCATATCTTGTAAACTTAGGCAAGTGTTCTCAGGTTATCCTTAACATCACGCACTAACTTGGGTAATTAGCAGCAAACAATACATATCAGTACAAGGCTAGGCAAGATAAAACAGACTTGGGAAAAGATAGCAGAGTTTAAAAAAATGATACATGCCCTTGAAGAGAGGGCAGTCGCAAGCGTGGCCACATACATAGGCATTAGCCGCAACCACGACCCCTGGACGCTCTCACAACCGAAAAGGAGGTGCCTTAACTTGCATACGGTCTCCTTCGGGTGTGCAAGAGAAAGAGCGAGGTGAGGGCCAGTACGCATCTATGATGTTGCTGTTCTGGGTCAAGCTAAGTCAAGGGCATAAAAGATTTTAGTCAAGAAAAATTAACACATGAGCATCTTGAATGAGAGTAGGAAGTTTTCATTTTCTTTGCACAAAAAACCATTTTCCATTTTTCGAGTGCCCAAAATGAGTTTTTTTTGTGAAGGACCTACCAAATATTTGTTGCAAAATTGTACCAAATCAATTTTCTAAAATACTAGGACATATTTAATGTACAATTGACCTAATGGTTGAGTGCCAAAAGTTTTGATCCACCTCTCGTGAAAAAGACAAATTTCCACTGATTCAGTAGGAAGCGGGCCAAATTTGAACTGCAGCTGCCTCATAGTTTGCTCTTTATTTTTCCAAAAATCATTTCTAGGTACATAAGTATCTATTTAATCATAGAAACACCAAAAAATTCCAAGATTCAACCACTAGCTAGGAACGGTCATTCCCGTCGTTTTGACCGCATTTTGAAACGGACATAAAAAAATTCAAAAAAAATAAAAAAATTGGAAAACCTTCAAATTGTGTCAATATTTGTGACCAAGTCACCAGGAAAAATAATAAACTTGTAATACGATAATTGTTTTAAAAAAGTGCTCTTAGAAATGAGTTATCATGTGTGAAGATTCATGCGTTTCAAGCCAAATGATCAATCTTATGGCCTCATTCATGGCATAGTTTGTTCAAATGATCTCATATTGTGCAAAAGGGAGCATATTGGAATGACAAACAATGTTGCCTAAGGAAGTTTTTATTTTCTTTGCACGAAAAACTTATTTTCCATTTTTTGAGTGCCCAAAATGAGCTTTTTTGTGAAGGACCTACCAAATATTTGTTGCAAAATTGTACAAAATCAATTTTCTAAAATACTAGGATATATTTAATGCAAAATTGACCAAATGGTTGAGTGTCAAAAGCTTTGATCCACCACTTGTGAAAAAG
The DNA here is from genome assembly GCA_021605205.1 of Aegilops longissima. Classification (NCBI taxonomy): domain Eukaryota; kingdom Viridiplantae; phylum Streptophyta; class Magnoliopsida; order Poales; family Poaceae; genus Aegilops; species Aegilops longissima. The sequence goes on along the minus strand of CM038678.1, from coordinate 67,075,102 downwards.
ACAAATTTCCGCCGATTCAGGAGGAAGCGGTCCACATTTGAACTGTGTCTGCCTCATAGTTTTCTATTTTTTCCAAAAATCATTTCTAGGTACATAAGTATCTATTTAATCAGAGAAACACCAAAAGAAATTCCAAGATTCAACCACTAGCTAGTAACGGTCATTCCCGTCGTTTTGATAATATTTTCAAACAAGCATAAAAAATTCATAAAAATCAAAAAATTGGAAACCTTCGCATTGTGTCATTATATGTGACCAAGTTACAAGGAAAAATAATAAACTTGTACTACGGTAATGGTTTTTAAAAAGTGCTTTCAGAAATGAGCTATCATGTGTGAATATTCATGGGTTTCAAGCCAGATGATCAATTTTATGGCCATATTCATGGCATAGTTTGTTCAAATGATCTCATATTGTGCAAAAGAGTGCATATTGGAATGACAAACAATGTTGCCTAAGGAAGTTTTCATTTTCTTTGGACGAAGAATTCATTTTCCATTTTTTGAGTACCCAAAATGAGTTTTTTTGTGAAGGACCTACCATATATTTGTTACAAAATTGTACCAAATCAATTTTATAAAATACTAGGACATATTTAATGCACAATTAACCAAATGGTTGGGTGTCAAAAGCTTTGGTCCAAAAAGACAAATTTCCGCTGATTTAGTAGGAAGTGGGTCAAATTTGAACTACACCTGCCTTATAGTTTGCTCTTTATTTTTCGAAAACTCATTTCTAGGTACATATGTATCTATTTAATCATAAATACATGGTTTGGTGGCGATACATCAAGGTTTGGATGGTGGCCGAGGGCCCCTACTCGAGAGCGCGTAAACTCGCAAGCCAGTCGCGTGGTCACCGCATGACCGTGGCGTTGCCACGCGTTCTGGGCAGTCTAGGCATGTCTAGTGGGTTGGGTACTCCCTCGGTAGGTGTGAGGAAGAAGAAGGCAATAGAAGAATCTCACGAGGAGACTGAACTGAGCTCAAACATGAATTAGCAGCCAAGTGTTTGATTAGTGGTGGGGGAAATGCACACGGCCAATGACCTGAGTTTTGGCCGAGGATGATCATCTACTAAGGAGACTATCTTGGAAATTTTGTAGTTCAAATGGAGGAGCCTAGGTGTCACTTGATTTGCAAAGTACCACACTGGACAGAAATATGAATGTTGAAGCTTGACTCAAATGAATGAATGGATTGGTATGAAATTTGGAGGAGGATGATAATTCGGGCATATGAAGGCACTTTAAATATTTCATACCACTTGGATAAATGAAAATTGTACTTCCTTCACAGTGCTCCCCACTGAACAGAAAATTGGGAACAATGTTGAGGGAAATTGAATAGAATAAATGAGCTAAAATTTGGTGGAGGGAGGTTCTATGGAGTCATGTAGTGGTACTTTTTCAGCAATCATAAATTAAAATAAAATATAGTTGCTTCACAAACTGAAAATATTACCAGAAACAAAGATTGAATGGTGAGCTCACATGGATTGTTAGATGGGTCTCAAATTTTGTGGAGAGCTATGATTTGGGAATGTAGAAGATGTGACAAAAATTCAGCTCATTAGGATATGCCTAGCTAGTACTTCCTTCACAACGGTTCTAGCTGAACAGAAAGTTTGGAAATTTGCCGAGGAAGATTTACTAGGCAAATGGAGCTGAATATTGTCATGAGGCAATGATTTGGATAGTAAAGAATGCCCAATTTTTTTGGGGAATTTTGGTAATGACAGAAATATAGGCTGCTTCACAACCTAGGGCAAAAATTGACACATAGACATGACACACAGGCAAAACTGATGAGGTGGCGCCTAGTCATAGCAATGCACCACAATTTACAAGGCTATGGCCATCTATATTAGCCGTTATCAGCTAGAAATAAGGCAGCGGGCCAGTGTTGTTTGCTTTACAGCCATTTCGTGTAAGGAAATCACGACCTTTCGGACCAAAATGGTCGTTATGGTTTAGGGTTTGTTGCCCCCCGAACAGGTTTTGACCAATTGGTCTCAAATGGCCGTAGATTTATGACCAGTTCTTCTAGGGTCACTGACAGAAGGTCACAAGTTGACATATTTCTTATAGTGTTAGTCCGCAAAAGCATTGTCATCAATCACCAAAACCATTAAGGGAGAAATATGCCCTAACATCAACTCTCTCTAGAACATAGCAAACTATAAACAAGTAGACAAATTACTGTTGGGCAATTGATAGAATAGCGCATAGTTATGGTGTTATTCATGGCATGATCAGTACATAGGCATTACGTGCGTGAGAAGTAGACCGGCATCCATCTGCATCTACTACTATTGCTCCAATTCGAGATCACTTCTATGCTTGCCTCTCTACGTACTAAGTTCATGACAAACAGAGTAATGCTTTAAGTACGATGACATAATGTAGACAAAATAAGATCAACTGATATGATCAAATCCCATCATTTTATCCTTAGTAGCAATGATACAAATATGTTTCTCTCTACCCCTTCTACCACGAGGTGGGGACACCGCAAGATTGAACCTACTACTATGCACCACTTCCACTGAAGACCTAATCATCAACTTGGTCAAACATAACTCAAAGATCGGAAAGCATCACATAGCTATAGCAATCACACATAATAAAGTTCAGAAATAACTTAATTATTTTCAATCAATAATCTGATCATATACCCACAATTCATCGAATCCCAACAACACACTGCATAAAAGGATTAGATCATATCGATTTCCTAAGAGAACATTGTATTGAAAATCAAAGAAAGAGAGAGAGACTGAGAGAGAGAGAGAGAGAGAGTCATCTAGCTACTGCTATGGACTGAAGCAAATATGCCCAAGAGGCAATAATAAAGTTTTTATTTTATATTCCCTTATTCATGATAAAGGTTTATTATTCATGCTATACTTGTATTGATCGGAAACCTAAATACATGTGTAAATACATAAACAAACAACGTGTCCCTAGTGAGCCTCTACTAGACTAGCTCGTTTATCAAAGATGGTTAAGGTTTCCTAACCATGGACATGAGTTTTCATTTGATAACGGGATCACATCATTAGGAGAATGATGTGATGGACAAGACCCATCCATTAGTTTAGCATTATGATCGTTCAGTTTTATTGCTATTGCTTTCTTCATGTCAAATACATATTCCTTCGACTATGAGATTATCCAATTCCCGAATACCGAAGGAATGCCTTGTGTGCTATCAAACTTCACAACGTAACTTGGTGATTATAAAGATGCTCTACAGGTATCTCCGAAGGTGTTTGTTGAGTTGGCATAGATCGAGATTAGGATTTGTCACTCCGAGTATCGGAGATGTATCTCTGGGCCCTCTCGGTAATACACATCATAAGCTTGCAAGCAAACGACTAAGGAGTTGGTCACGAGGTGATGTATTATGGAACAAGTAAAGATACTTGCCGGTAACGAGATTGAACTAGGTATGAAGATACCGACGATCGAATCTCGGGCAAATAACATGCCGATGGACAAAGGGAATTATGTATGTTGTCATAACGGTTCGACCGATAAAGATCTTCGTAGAATATGTAGGAGCCAATATGGGCATGCAGGTTCCGCTATTGGTTATTGACCAGAGAGGTGTCTCGGTCATGTCTACATAGTTCTCGAACCCTTAGGGTCCGCACGCTTAATGTTCGATGACGATATAGTATTATATGAGTTATGTCATTTGGTGACCGAATGTTGTTCGGAGTCCCTGATGAGATCACGGGCATGACGAGGAGTCTCGAAATGGCAAAGAGGTAAAGATTGATATATAGGACGATGGTATTCGGACAATGAAAGTGTTCCGGAGGGTGCCAGGTACTTATCGGGTCACTGGAAAGGAGTTTCGGGCACCCTCGTCAAAGGTATGGGCCTTATGGGCCAAGTGAGGGACCACACCAACCCTGGTGCACCCCTATAGAGGCCAACCCTATGAGGAGGAGAAGGAAAGAGGTGAGGGCAAAGAAAGTGTGGATTAGGATTCTTACTTCCTTTCCTCTCCCCCCTCTTTCCTTCCCCCTCAGTTATATATGGCAGGGTGGGGGCGGCTTGGGAGGGATTCCAAGTAGGATTACTCCTACTTGGGCGCCCCCTATGGCTGCTCCTCCCTCCCCCCCACCTATATATATGAGGAGGGGGGCGCCACACCAGACAATTGCCTAGCCGTGTGCGGAGCCCCCCTCCACAGTTTACACCCCCGTCATATTCTCATGGTGCTTAGGCGAAGCCTTGCGACGATCACTTCACCATCACCGTCACCACGCCGTCGTGCTGACGGAACTCATCTACTACCTCGACACCTTGCTGGATCAAGAAGGCGAGGGATGTCACCGAGCTGAACATGTGCAGAACTCGGAGGTGCCGTACGTTCGGTACTCGGTCGGTGGAGCACGAAGAAAGTTCGAGTACATCAACCGCGTTGTGAAACGCTTCCGCTTACGGTCTACGAGGGTACGTAGACACATCTCCCCCTTGTTGCTATGTATCTCCATCGTTAGATCATTGCGTGTGCGTAGAATTTTTTTGTTTTCCATGCAACGATTCCAACAGTGGCATCATGAGCCTGGTCTATGCGTAGATGATATGCACGAGTAGAACACAAAGAGTTGTGGGCGGTGATAGTCATACTGCTTACCACCAACATCTTATTTTGATTCGGCGGTATTGTGGGATGAAGCGGCCCAGACCAACCTTACATGTCCACACACATGAGACCGGTTCCACCGACCGACATGCAACTAGTTTTGCATAAAGGTGGCTGGTGGGTGTCTGTTTCTCCTACTTTAGTTGTGTCGAATTTGCGGAAGAACAGAGGCTTGCGGCGGTGGAATAATTGTTTCGGGTCTTGCTCTGGTGGTTTCTAGATTTTACTAAATTTATGGGCCTGGAATTTGGTCAAACGGGGTTGTGAGGGGTCCACAAGATGACACGACACACCCCATAGGTCAAACGGAGTGGCGAGGGGCCACAAGCTCAGACATCGCCCCTAGGGGCGTGCTGTGTGAGCTTCTGCCTCTCTCGTGCGGCGTCTGGTCTCTTCCCCCCCCCCCGAAGCTTCTAGTGTTTCTTTCGCTCTAGAAAAAATCACTGTAAAGTTTCATTGTGTTTGAACTTTTTTTGGTATGATTTTCCTGCGAAACAATAAAATAGGCAAAAACAGGAACTGTCACTGGACACTAGGTTAATAGGTTAACATGCTACTATATTATCCATTTTTCATGCTCCTAAAAATGATATAAGATTGCATATAAAGCATACAAAATGGATAATATAGTAGCATGAAATAATAATAAATATAGATACGTTGGTGACGTATTAGCAGGCGCAATGGATTCCCCACGAAAGGAGTCCGAGCGCTGCCATCGGGCGGCCTTCCTCCCGGGAGCGGCGGACGGTCATCTCCTCCTCGGGTCCGCGTGGGGTGAGCTCGCGGTCAACAGATCTGGAGGTGCACTCGGATCTACTGCCCGCCATGCCAGAGAAGGTATAGGAGATCACCGGACGGTAGTTTGTTGGTGGAGGGATTTGACTGGAGGAGAGCGGAGTGGACTGGAATGTGACTAGGGTTTCGGGCGGAGTGCGGTCCATTTTATGTGGGGTCGGGGGAACCAACATGTGCCGGATCTGACGTGGCGGAAGCGTCTTGGCGTCCCGTATCCGCCATATATTTAGGCTGGATATGCGGAGTGCCGATCAGTCCGGGTATTTACCGGACTGCCAGTCCGAGCGTTTGAGGCGGGTACAGAAAGTCCGGTTGTAATGCTCTAAGTGAGAGACAGAGGCGGGGGCGGTGGGCTTTTGGGCCGGGGCCACGGGACCTAGGTGCGCTCGAGGAGGTACAGCGATCCATACCATACGACGCGACGTGACGGCTCTCCGTCCTACAGTGCGCGCCACACTCACTAGTCTCTCTCTCTCGCGTGTTTTGCCACACACACACGCACACTGTAGCCACCCATCGACGGTCGCTCCTTTACAACTAACTCACGTCACACGCCCCGCTAGCTAGCTAGACGTGCCGTGCCAACTATGGACGTGCGCACAGTGTCGTTCTACCTTTTCTGCTCGCACGTACGTACGAACGTAACCGAACCGAACCATTGACCCATGCATCCAACGCGTACCTTTTCCGTACAACACGATGCGTCCATGTCCATACGCGTTACGTGATTCCAAGCCAATCAGCGATGTACTGTGCGTGCGTGTCTCGTACACTGCGTACGTACAGGTCGTCCTTATGCAAAGTATCAGTACCAAGAAAGTAAAGCAAGTGTGTTAAAAAAATTAAAGTAAGAGCATCTACAGCCAGCCTTTTCAAACTGACCAGACGGACACCCCGGCCAGTGCCAAGGTCACCATAAACATGACTCGGCTTGGCTCCCAAACCTGCCGCGAACGAACGTGCGTGCTAAACCGGCACTCATCAAATTCAGCCCAAATCCTATCTGCAAATAAATAAATAAATAAATCAAACCAAATCCAGAAAGCGTATGGGAAGGCACAGGCACGGACGCGTCCAGACGTGTCCGCCACAGCCACCATAGCCCGCATGGACCCCACTCTATCCCCACTAAAAATCCCCACCCGGAGCAAATCCTAGCTTCACTTCACTCTTGGCGTAGCTCTCCGCCGTTTCCCTCCACTAGCCGTCTGTTCCCCTTCCCCTCTCCATCCAATGTCGAGCACCGGAGACGACGGATTCGGCCATGAGGACAACTGGATGCCTTTGTCCGTGAGGCGGAGGGCGAGAAGGTGGAGCTGGTCCTCCACATCGAGCTGCAACGGTAGAGAGTCGACGTGGCTATCAACTCCGGCTCTACTCCATCCCCTGTCGTCCAAAGACGCAGCACGGACGCCAGAGTGGGCCCTCCCGCACTGCGCAAAGCTCCGCGTGCTCGACTCGCTCCATGTTGCTAGCTAGACACCCTCTTACCCCTTCGGCCGCTGCTCCTCGGAGGCATCGGTGGGTGCTAGTGCCCGCGCCGCCGGTGTCGCGGATGCGGATGCCCGAACCAGAGGCGTGTTCCTCCCGCCGGGAGAGGCAGCGGGATAGGGAGAGAGTGGCGGTGTCGGAGGCAGATACAAAGTCCTCTCGCTGTCGGCATGGATGGCCAGCGAAGTCCGATGAGGAGGAGTAGGTCCTCCTGATTGTCCATCGCCACTTGCTGATGATAGGAGAGAGGAGGGGGGCGCGACCACCGGCTCAGTCGGAAGAACACCAAGGCTCTTTGGCTTGGTATCGAGCAATTGGCACCCGAAGCGGCGGAAAAGGCGGCGATGGAAGCGAGAGCTGTGAAGCTAGCGATGCAGCTGGCCCGTCATCTGGAGGATGGCCCGCTACATCAATTCCTCGTCCACTGAAGGCTCCGGCGACCCCGCCCGTCGACGCCTACACGAAGGGCTACAGCCGCTCCGGTGACCGGAAGCAAAAAAGGACCGACGAGGAAATAGTGAAGATGCTCGACCCTCTTCGTCTCTGCTTGCGTTTTTAGTAATTTTAGTTTAGCATTATGTCCGTTGACTGAACTGTAATGCTTGAATTCTGTCTTTTGGTCCGGATTGTGTGGACATACCGTTTGTTCCATGTTTCACAATTTTGTTATACTTTCCTTCACGTCACATGCATAATATGGTTTTATAGTAACGCATATGAGGCGCTGGTCATATAGAACCTTAGCACGACGACTTCCTGACTGTCTACTACAATAAGTTTTGTCTGGCTCCGGCGAGGGAGGGGCAATGACGGTGGCGCGCCTTCAGCTTGCTTTAGTGCTTGTAGTCGTCGCTAGGTGGTCTACGGATCTGAATGTAATTTTTATTATGTCTGATGTTCGTTGTACTACCATGATTTAAGACGAATAAATTGAAAGTCCCCCCCCCCCCCAAAAAAGGTATACGGCTGAAGACGCGGTGATTTCAGGATTGGCATGTCACTGTCGATGGACGCAGCTTAGGCTTTTTTTTGTTCATAGGATAGGATTATCACACGAATAGGAAATTTGTCGGAAATCAGATGACATGTATCTCAAATCCTATCACTAGTAGAAAAGGGGGCAACGGTCCAGGCCGGGTCAGCCCATTAGTCCCGGTTCAGACTAGAACCGGGACCGATGGGGGCATTGGACCCGGTTCGTGAGCCCAGGGGGCCGGCCGGGCCACGTGGGCCATTGGTCCTAGTTCGTCTGGACCGTTGGCCCCGGTTGGTGGGACGAACCGGGACCAATGGGCCTGGCTCCTGGCCCACCATCATTGGTCCTGGTTGGTGGCATGAACCGGGACCAATGGCTTCCCTTTAGTCCCGGTTCATGCCACGAACCGGGACCAATAGTGCTGCCTATATATACCCCTCGCTCGTGAGCAGAGCACTCCAGTGCTATGTTTTTCTCTGGCCGGCGAGGGGGGGCTTTGTGGTGCTCTAGCTCACCTCCTATGCACATGAGGTGTTCGATGAAATGCCCGAGCCACACTACTTAAGCTTTCTCCTCTCCAAGCTCAACCTCCAAGCTCCATTTTCCTCAATATTTGTCTAGGTTTAGCGGTCCATCACGCCCCGTCCCCGTCTTCACCGCCGTCGATCACCCGCGCCGATCTCATCGCCGGCACCACCGTGGTGAGCCTCTTGTTCTTATCTTCGTTCTGAAAGGAAAATATTCCTACTTGTATTATTTTCTTACTTTTATTATTGCATCTTAGATAGTGCGATGGTTTTGGTATCCGCCCCCGTCGGCCCTCGTCCTGTCTATGATTCGGATGTGGTATATATTATCTTTATAACTATTGGTTCATTTATTGTTTATGAAAATTATGCCGACCAACGTGACATAGATTTTATTTATCTAGGAGGTATGTGAACTGGAAATTCCAACCGACCCTATTGTCGAGAGGTTAAATTTAGTTGAAAAAGAAAACAATTTCTTGAAGCAAAAAATATAAAAATTGAGGAGAAGAAGATGATATTGGAGTTGCATGTTGCGGATGTCGTCGATGATCACAAGATCAAGATGGATGCAATGCGCTTGAAGATTAGAAAGATTAGAAAATATGCCATTCATACCGAGGCTTGATATCATTATGCCGTTGGATCAATTGTTACCTTGGTTGCTGACAGTGTCCTGGACTAGGGGGTACTCACCACGTCGTCTCCCGATCAGTTGGATTGGGCCGAGGATCCCCATGGCCGTATACTCATGGGCCAGTCCGGACAGTTGCCGCATACAAGGAAGATTCCACAAGACTTGGCGATCAAGACAAGGACTCCTCCCCCACCGGCGTATTCGGCTATGACTCTTGTTATCCTAGGCCTCTGGTGCATTATATAAACCGAGGCCAGGCTAGTCGATAGACATATACAACAACAATCATACCATAGGCTAGATTCTAGGGTTTAGCCTCCTTGATCTCGTGGTAGATCTACTCTTGTACTACCCATATCATCAATATTAATCAAGCAGGAGTAGGGTATTACCTCCATCGAGAGGGCCTGAACCTGGGTAAAAACATCGTGTCCCTTATCTCCTGTTACCATCCGCCTAGACGCACAGTTCGGGACCCCCTACCCGAGATCCGCCGGTTTTGACACCGACATTGGTGCTTTCATTGAGAGTTCCGCTGTGTGTTCGGCAAAAGGTCGATGGCTCGCCTGCAGATCAACTGCGACTTCGGCATCTTCGTCATCAGCTCAACTGGTCACCTTGGTTCGACCAAGGACTGTGCCCTACCTCCAATCGTCATGTTCGGATGAGGGACTTCATCAACATCAACTCCAATCTCTATCAAGATCATGGAGGAATCATCCAGGGAGCCCGGGGGCTCAACGTCAACATTGCCCTCGGGCGACCGTACTGTTTTTCTGGACAGCGTACTTGTGCCCGCTGCCACCGCCTCTTCAAGTCGTTTTAACGATTGCTTCGGTGGAATTGTGCGGAATTGAGTCTACAACAACCCTGGAAAATTTCGTCGAGTTCCGATAGAGGAATCTCTGGCAATCTCCGATATATCAGAGCCGCATTGAATCTGGACGAGAATCCGGGCGAGTTTAGGGCGTGGTGTCCAGCTTCTAGCTTGGACTTCCTTTGGAAGATCCAACCGTTGATCGGCTGCGGAATTCCTATATCTACCACCCCTCAAAATTTCAGCTCGATCCGACCGTCCAAACTCCGGGAACCTTCCGATTAGTGCATCACTTTTCGGATCTGTTTTCTGCGCGAAAACGAATCCAACCCGAGTTCGTCTTTTTTATGAACGGGATTTCGGACATCCTTTTTGAAGGAAGTCTTGTACGGGGTATTGTGTTTTGTTCCCGAACACATCCCACTAACTTTAAGATCTTTTGAACATGATCTTCAACATCGTGCTGGTGTCAAACCAGTCCGGCAATATTGCTCCACGGCTGCCGACCTGCGCTAGACACGTCGTCACTTTGTTGAGCCGAGCTCAACTTCTTCGGATCATCATCTCGGCAAGCCGAACAAGAGTCCGGCATCGCGAAGGATAAATCATCACCAACATCGCCGCCCCACGGATTACACGGAGCGGGCATACCGGCATCGCCGCACGGTCGCTTCATCAAGCCGGCATCGACCACGTCACGGCCTGCATCGGCAGGGCCGCACTATTGCTTTCGGCACCAGGCCATATTTCTTTTATTACTCACTTTGCATAAATTATTTATTATGCAACATTTTTTTTTAATTCTTATTATTACTATTATCCCCGGTCTGCACTATTTTTGTGCACAGGAAAATGATCGGTCGAACTATATCCTTGGCGCCACCTCGGCCGGACGGGGCTTCAACACTTCATTACCCCATGCAGGGGACTTCGGCATCACTCTGCCGTCCTGCATTAACCGTGCTATGTCACCACTTCGGAGTGCCGAGCTCTTTTCCTCCGCCACCTCGGGATCGGCTTGGGGGATGGAACCTTGTCCCGCACCAAGCTTGGACCGCGTCGTCAATACCGAACACATTAACCAGCTAAGTTGCCTTCATGCTCAAAGTTTTAAATTTTTAACTTGTGTTCGGCTCGACCAAGCATTATACTTTTTTGGAAAAATGTTGCTTGTAAAAATTTTCCTTGTCCAAACTTTGTTCGCACACACTTGACGCGCTACCGCGCTCATTATACCTCGGGCTTCTTTAATGAAGCTTATTAATCTGGGCTTTATGCCCAACACATGTGTCACACTTCCGCATGTACCTTTTATTCACCATTATATGCATCGATATGACTTAAGTTTTGGCCAAGCTGGGTTGCTGGCTCTGTGCTTACCCCTCACGCTCCCGATTGTTTGGCTAGGTGGTAAAGGAGCACCTCTGCGATTATTCTTGCGGGTCAGCCGGATGTGTACCTCGACTGGGTGAAGCCGAAAGCTAGCGTTCTTAAGGGAATACTCGGTCGGTGAACTAAAAGATGATTTCTTACCTATTCATTTACCTGCCCCCAGATGTTTTTCTGCTCTTTTCGCAGTCCGGACATGCACTTTAGGGCATGCCTTCCAGGGAAAGGAACCCCTAAGGGAACTATTCTCCCTGGAAGATGTTTCTTACTAACCATGTAATATAACATAACTAGTTGGGCACTTGTCTGATAAAGCACTAATGACCCCTACGCCTGGTCTCCACGCATGCCCCGGTTTTTATAACCGCGAGGGTATTCGGACCCACTCCGGACTATTGGGTCCAGAGGTTGAAGCGAAAAGGTCCGCTACGACAAACTATCTACAATCCGGCTAGAAGGCATTTTACATGTCGCCTTACATTCTATAGTCATCTTTTACCCAAGTCACTTGGGGGCTCTTATGTTTATTTGAGCCGTTTTATACTAAGTGTTTTTCTTCTTAGTCGTTGCAAAGTTTTTATTATTTATTACTCCTTTTTTCGACACGAGTGTGCGGTCACTAGCCGGGGAGCCTAATTTCTCTCTCAAAACCGCTAGGGTTTAGTTTTCTAAACTGGTCTAATGAGAAGTACTCCGCCTTCGGGATGGGAGACTGAAGCCGTAGGCTGACCCGCTTTAAGTCTTGAGATAGGATGTGTCATGTTAAAGCACGGCAGAAGCACACATTTTTTTCTTTCTAAAGTCCAATTTTTGGATTGGCACCGAACACTTGATCTTGTTCGGACGTTATGTTTTTACTGACGTTTCTTGGTTTTCCAAGCTTTTGGCATTTTTAACTATTTGTGTGTTTTCAGCACAAGTCTCGCAGTGCAACGCCGGACACCTTTAAATATTCGGCAAAAACATTCTCGGATATTGCTATATATGCATCAGTTTCGAATTGTGTCTTCGGTCAATAGTTGGGTTGCCCAGCTCCCGCGCTGGCCTCCTACGTTCTGCTTTGTTCGGCTAGGTGTGCAAAGGGAGGACCACTGCGAATGTGCTTCCAGCTCGCATGGTCAAGCACCTCAGTGGAGAAAGCCGGAAACTGACTGTCACAATAGGTGTAAACTGGTCAGCGATCCGATGACTATATTACATGACGGGCCATTCATAAAATTGGCCGAAGTGTTTCCGGCTTGACCTCGACTGTCGCCGAACACTACCGGGGGCTAGTAACTAGCCTCCCAAGCTAAATCCTCCATATTTTGCTCTTACATTAGCATGACAACCCAAAGAAAGGAACCGATAGCGGGACTATTTTCTTTGGAAGACATTTCCTATGTTAAACAGCAATATAACATATCTCTCTGCGTACCTTTGTTTATAAAACCGTATGGCCAGATTGCCTTGTTTGTCGTAAATATTTGCCCTCATAAAGGCTTTATAAAGTAGGACAAACACTCCTCGCCATCTTGGCCGAGGAGGTTGAAGCCGATGGTCGGCCAACAAAGTTTTGTACAATGCGGATCCGAGCATTAATGACATAAAGTACTTGGATACAAGTGAGTCATTACACATAATTTGTGATTTTACTATGGATATCGATCCTTAATTCGCCACCCGTGCCGCATTAAGGCTCGAGGCTACTTGGGCTTCGGGCTTATTATTTACAAATATTAAAGGGCACATCAATCCTCGATCGGTGTTGCCACCCGACCGTTGTCTCGGGGGCTCTTGCATTGCCCGCTCTATGCAGAAAATTTTAAGTGCAATATATTTCGAGGAGATTTTGATCCTCGGGTTGGTCGGCCGCACCCAACCCGAGTCTCGAGGACTGAGCACGCCGCTTTTGTGTCCCAAGTATTCTGCCGAGTTAGATTTGATCCTCGGGCCGATTTTGCAAATCAACTGAGTCTCAGCTGGCTCATGGGATCAGCGGTCTTATGTCATCCTTCAGTGCATCTCGGTTTTAGACCGATACACACATTGTGGGCTACTGGCTGTGTATCTCAGCAGAGAATAAATTGCACCAATCAAAATATTGACAAAATCGCCCACATTCGGGTGGTGCACCACCTCGGAAGCAGTCCGGCATAAAGGTCGGACGCTAGTGGCTGGCTCCATAGAGGGCATTTCCGGCATTAAGCTCAGCTAAACTCGTTCAAACTTCTTTGAACCAAGGTGATTTACGACACCTCGGATACAGTCCGGCGTTGGAGCTCGGATACACAATCCGGCGTTGGAGCTCGGATACAGTCCGGCGTTGGAGCTCGGATACATATTCCGGCGTTGGAGCTCGGATACATTCCGGCGTTAGAGCTGGGAAGCGGTCCGGCATTGGTGCTCGGCTGCAAGAGATACCTCGAATGCAGTCCGGCGTTGGAGCTCGGATGCAAGAGGACGCTGCCGCCCGGGAACAACTTCGAACCCAAGGTGTGGCATAAAAATAGCGAGGCATTGATAAAGGCCGGAAACTTAAAGGGGCTCCTCGGATACCCGACGTGTAAACTCGTCGAATGCATTTCGGCGATCCTCAAGATCGAAGATGAGAAGATTTGTTGAACCAGTTTTCAAGACCGACGACCGAAGATGAAGAACAGTTCGGAAGAATCGAGGAGCGTTCCCAACTTGAAGACGGTTCAGGGGGCTACTGACGGTGTCCTGGACTAGGGGGTACTCACCACGTCATCTCCCGATCAGTTGGATTGGGCCGAGGATCCCCATGGCCATATACTCATGGGCCAGTCCGGACAGTTGCCGCATACAAGGAAGATTCCACAAGACTTGGCGATTAAGACAAGGACTCCTCCCCACCGGGCGATTCGGCTAGGACTCCTGTTATCCTAGGCCTCGGTGCATTATATAAACCGAGGCCAAAGCTAGTCGATAGACATATACAACAACAATCATACCATAGGCTAGCTTCTAGGGTTTAGCCTCCTTGATCTCGTGGTAGATCTACTCTTGTACTACCCATATCATCAATATTAATCAAGCAGGAGTAGGGTATTACCTCCATCGAGAGGGCCCGAACCTGGGTAAAAACATCGTGTTCCTTGTCTCCTGTTACCATCCGCCTAGACGCACAGTTCGGGACCCCCTACCCGAGATCCGCCGGTTTTGACACCGACAGTTGCGATTATGATCGCATTTGTTTTCGCATTGAAATGTTTTACATAGTTTCAATGTATGGTTTAATTAATTAGATGCTCTGGAGATCTATATGTTGTTATATGAGAACTATGTATGTACTTTGGTTTTAATGTGATGATGAACTTCTATTAATTTGGTAACTTATTTATCTATTCATGAAGTTACGTAATGGTTTTGACACACTTAATTATATATAATGCACGCAGATGAACCGACAATGGATGTACGGTGACGTATACACCTCCGAGTACATTAAGGGCGTGCATGAGTTTCTCAAGCGGCTGAGGCAAACAAGCAGAATGGTTTTATGTGTTGTCCATGCATTAAATGTGGGAATCTGAAGTCTTACTCGACCGGAAAATCCTTCACACCCACCTGCTTTACAAGGGTTTCATGCCACACTATAATGTTTGGACGAGGCACGGAGAAATAGGGGTTATGATGGAAGATGGCGAAGAAGAAGAGTACGATGACAACCACGTGCCCCTGAATACGGTGATGCTGCAACGGGGAGCTGGTGAAGATCAAGAGGAACCAGACGATGTGCCCAATGATGTCTGCAACGGGTGAAGCTGCTGAAGATCAAGAGGAACCAGACGATGTGCCCGATGATGATGATCTCCGCCGGTCATTGTCGATGCAAGGACGCAATGCGAAAGTCAAAAGGAGAAGCTGAAGTTCGATCGCATGTTAGAGGATCACAAAAAGGGTTGTACCCCAATTGCGAAGATGGCAACACAAAGCTCGGTACCAGATCGGAATTGCTGCAGTGGAAGGCAGAGAATGTTGTGCTTGATAAAGGATTTGAGAAGCTACTGAAAATATTGAAGAAGAAGCTTCCAAAGGATAACGAATTGCCCGACAAGACATACGCAGCAAAGAAGGTCGATGCCCTCTAGGATTGGAGGTGCGAAGATACATGCATGCCCTAATGATCTGCATCCTCTACTGCGGTGCATCCAGGATCTGAACGCATGCCCGGTATGCGGTGCATTGCGTATAAGATCGACGAGATGACCACGGTGATGTTGACGGCGAGCCTCCTGGAAGAGGGTTCTGCGAAGGTGATGTGGTATGCTCCTATAATACCACGGTTGAAACGTCCGCCGTAAACGGAGAGCATGCCAAGTTGATGCAATGGCACGTTGAGGACCGTAAGAAAGACGGAAGTTGAGGGCACCCACGACGGGTCGCAGATGGAGAAAAATCGAGAGAAAGTACTGGGATGAGTTTGCAAAGGACCCAAGGAATGTATGGTTTGCTTTAAGCGCGGATGGCATTAATCCTTTCGGGGAGCAGCGCAGCAACACAACACCTGGCCCGTGACTCTATGTATGTATAACCTTCCTCCTTGGATGTGCATGAAGTGGAAGTTCATTATGATGCCAGTTCTCATCCAAGGCCTTAAGCAACCCGGCAACGACATTGATGTGTACCTAAGGCCATTAGTTGAAGAACTTTTACAGCTGTGGAATGGAAACGGTGTACGTACGTGGGATGAGCACAGACAGGAGGAATTTAACCTAAAGGCATTGCTGTTCGTGACCATCAACGATTGGCCCGCTCAAGAACCTTTCAAGACAGCATAAACAAGGGATACCACGCATGCACGCACTATTTAGATGACACTGAAAGTATATACCTGGACAAATGCAGGAAGAATGTGTACCTGGGCCATCATCGATTTCTTCCGACCAACCATCAATGTCGAAAGAAAGGCAAGCATTTCAAAGGCGAGGCAGATCACAGGAAGAAGCCCGCCATGCGCACCGATGATCACGTACTTGCTATGGTCAATGATTTACACGTAATCTTTGGAAAGGGTCCCGACGCACTAGCTGTTCGCTGAGGGACACACACCCATGTGGAAGAAGAAATCTATATTTTGGGACCTACCCTACTGGAAAGACCTAGAGGTCCGCTCTTTGATCGATGTGATGCACATGACGAAGAACCTTTGCATGAACCTGCTAGGCTTCTTGGGCGTGTATGGGAAGACAAAAGATACACCTGAGGCACGGGAGGGCATGCAACACTTGCACGAAAAAGAGGGCATGCCTCCGAAGCACTATGAAGGTCCTGCCAGCTACGCTCTTACGAAAGAAGAGAAAGAAATCTTCTCTGAATGCCTGCTCAGTATGATGGTCCCGACTGGCTTCTCGTTGAATATAAAGGGAATAATAAATATGCCAGAGAAAAAGTTCCGAACCTAAAGTCTCATGACTGCCACGTGATTACTGACATAACCGCTTCCGGTTGCATTGAGGGGCTTCTATCGGAAAACGTCCGATTATCCATTGTGAAGCTATGTGCATTCCTCAATGCAATATCTCATAAGGTGATCGATCCAGAAATCGTACCAACGCTAAGGAGTGATGTGGCGCAATGTCTTGTCAGTTTCGAGCTGGTGTTCCCACCATCCTTCTTCAATATCATGACGCACGTCCTAGTTCATCTAGTTGACGAGATTGTCATTCTGGGGCCCGTATTTCTACAAAATATGTTTCCCTTTGAGAGGTTCATGGGAGTCCTAAAGAAATATGTCCAGAACGCGCTAGGCCAGAAGGAAGCATCTCCATGGGCCATCAAACAGAGGATGTCATCGGGTTTTGTGTTGACTTTATTCCTGGCCTTAAGAAGATAGGTCTCCCTAAATCGTGGTATGAGGGGAGACTGACTGGAAAAGGCACGCTTGTAAGGGACTCAGTAATATGCAGGGACGAATATTCTTGGTCTCAAGCACACTACACAGTTTTACGTAACTCTACCTTGGTGACCCCTGTATGTCGATGAACACAAGAATCTGCGCCCAAACACCCGGAGCAGTGCGAGGACTGGATTACATATGAACACATCAGGACTTTCAGCAGTTGGTTGGAAACACGTCTCAGAGGTGACAAGACTGTTTGTGATGAGCTGTACTTGTTGTCCAGGGGACCATCTTTGACTGTATTGATTTACACAGGATACGAGATAAATGGGAATACATTTTACACGATTGACCAAGATCAAAAGAGCACCAACCAAAACAGCGGTGTCCGCTTTGATGCAGCAACCGAGAGGGGAAAGGACACATATTATGGTTACATAGTGGACATATGGGAACTTGACTACGGACATGATTTTAAGGTCCCTTTGTTTAAGTGCAAATGGGTTAATCTGTCAGAGGCGGGAGTGCGTGTAGACCCACAAGACGGAATGACAACAATGGATCTGAAAAATTTTGGGTACACTGACGAACCATTCGTCCTAGCCAATGATGTGGCACAGGTTATCTATGTGAAGGACATGTCTACCAGACCGAGAAAAAGAAAAGATAAGGAAGCGAATACATCATACGAGGAGCCAAAGTGCCACATGGTTCTTTCAGGAAAAAGGGACATCCCGGGAGTGGAGGGCAAGATGACATGTCTCAAGAGTATGAAAAGTTTCATGAAATTCCTCCTTCAAAGTCAAGGCTGACCCAAGCATCTTGATAAACGAAGAAGATTATCCATGGTTACGCAAGCAATAAGCAAATGACACAAGCAAAGAAAAAGTGAACACTTTCTCCGCAACTATTATGATGATACCATGCCAACTTTGTAATGATTTAGTATGATACCATTGTCCGCTTTGTACATCCACATGCTATGCCAACTTTTCCGAGTTCATTTTAAAACTATGAATTTAGGTCGAGTTTTCTATAGGTGCATCTATGTTCATTTTTTGAAAACTAATGGCAGTAATAGAAAGTTTATAATTTTGTTGTAAGTAGAAACAAAACAAAAGAATTAAAAACTGGAAAACAATTAAAAGTTTATAATTTTGACCTGAAAGCAAAAAGAATTAAAAAATAAAGAAAAAAACAGAAGAAAATAAAATAAGACACAAAACAAAACAAAAAATGGAAAAATAAATAAAAATAGCAACAATAAGTATTTTGTTGTAAGTAGAAACAAAATAAAATAAATAAAGCAACAAAGAAAACTAAAAACTAAAAAGCGTTTTCAAATTTGAAAACTAGTGGCACTAACATAAAGTTTATAATTTGTGTGACCTAAAAGAAAAAAGAAATCACTAAAAACTATAAGTATTTAGTTCTAAGTAGAAATGAAAAATAAATAGCAAAAAGAAAAAAATGCCACCCATCGGGCCAAGACGGCCTGAATACGACTAGAAACCCAACCATGGGCCAGATTCAGCCCGCAGCAGCCCAAGAGGGCCCACTGTGCATTGCAAAGTGTCCGATTAGGCCCGTAAGCCAGCAGATTCAGAGGTGTTCGAAGGGAACACAGAGCAGGGCTTATAAACAGGTGCGGGAGCTCTTCAGCTAGCGAGGTGCGCCAGCGCAAGGCCTTTGGTCCCGGTTGGTGGCACCAACCGGGACTAAAGGGGGGCATTGGTTCCGGTTGGTGGCGCTCTTCAGCTAGCGATTTGCGCCAGCGCAAGGCCTTTGGTCCCGGTTGGTGGCACCAACCGGGACTAAAGGGGGGCATTGGTTCCGGTTGGTGGCACAATCCGACCAATGCATTTTAGTCCCGGTTGGTGCCACCAACCGACTAGTAGCATTGGTCCCGGTTTGTGCCACGAACCGACCAATGCTCGGTCTATATATACAGCACTTGTGAAAATTTTGGTTCAGTTTCTTCGATCCCGCCCCGACGACGCCGCCAGGCTGCCCCTCTCCGCGCCTCGCCGTCGCCGCAGCTTGCCCCTGCCCCGCCCCGAGCCCACACCGACGCCGTCCGCCGCCCCGAGCATGCCCTCGCCGCACACCTGCGCTTCGAAAGCACGTCCGCCGCCCAGAAGCGCTTCTGCTCGCCGTTGCCGCCGGCCGCCTGTCGCCGCCCGAGCACCCCTCGCGCCCGAGCCCGCCCACCGCCTCGAGCGCGCCCGCCGCCGCCTCGCCTCACCGACCCCAAGCCCGTCTTCGTCGCCGTTGCTCCTGACGCCGGCCGCCCGCGTCTCCTCCCCGATCCCGCCAGGAGAGGTAGCTACCGCCCCATCCTCCCCCCTTCCTTCCTTCCCCTGCTCCTTTGCAAAATATAGATCCTTTGCAAAATATATGTATGTATGTATGAGTTGGGGAGAAAGTTTATAATTTTTGTTCATATATACTGTAGATGTATGTATGATGAATTTTGATATTTTTTTGTTCATATATAATGTAGATGTCTATGTATGTATAAAATGATATCGATGGATGTATGTATATAGAACATTCGTACAAAATATGACGAATCCGATATAACCAATGTCCCCCTCCGGTTCACTCGGGAACACTAACTCTCTCGGAGAAAAAAATGTTATCGGGGTCGAGGGTCGTCGAACATGAGAGGAAGAAGAGAATAAAAAAAGAAGAGGAAGAAAAAAAGAGGAGAAGAAAGAATAGAGGAGTTCTTCTTCTCCTCTATTCTTTCTTCTTCTCTTTTTTTTCTTCTTCTTCCTCTTTTTTTTTATCGGGAACGAGGGTCGTCGAGGGTCGCCGAGCGGTAGAGGAAACCCTAATTAAATAGCAAGTATCGTCGGTGTGAGATACATGTGGCCGTCGGTGTCGGACACTACATCCACGTCCCACAAGTGACGCGGGCGTCGATGCCCACGTCACTTGTGGGACATAGATGTAGTGTCCAACGCCGACGCCGACGTCTCATTCTTTTTTTTCTAAAATTTCTATTTGAACATTATTTAAAAAAAACAAGCAATAGTACTTCATGTATTTTTAAGAAGGAAAAAACAAGCATATTATTTTCCCATGTATGTATGTCGTCGTTGTCGATATACCCCCTCCCGATAGCTTCAACACGTGGGGGGGTCGATATTACCCCCTCCTTGAAGCATTCTCGAGGCCACCCCTAACCCTTGAAGCATTGTCGAGGCCACCCGAAACCCTAGAGAAGCAGCGTCGAGGCCACTAATTAATATGATTCCTTATTGTGATTAGCTAGCTAGTTCTACGTTTGCCACTAATATATCCATCTGTCATGTTTGAATAATAATTGCCTTGTTGTAAATATTTGTAGAAACTATGGACACCCCCCGAGACGAAGCATAAGAAGCGTTGTTGAGGGACATAATTGCAGAAGGAAGTGATGTCGTCTGCTCGTTGATGTTTCTCAACGACACCGATGGTCTGGAAGGAGAGGGTGAAGAAGCAGCTGGCTATGATTATGATGGCTCCGGTGACCCAATGTCGGTGCAAGAAGTAGACCGTGAGGACGGCTCCGATGACCGAACCGAGTCCGATCAGGTATATATATTAGTTAAGCCTGTGCTGACTAGCTAATTGATGCATTCATTGTTTTGGTATGTACACATATTAATTAACTCTCATCTTTGTTCTTTTTTCTAGCCCTCCGGATCGAGCACAACTTCGGTAAAGAGACGAGGCCCGAAAAAAAGTTGAGCTCGGATGAAAGGTTTGAGATCATAGAAATCGTGCGCGACGGCCAACCGATTGAACCCATCCGGACAAAGAACACATTTGTTGCTCAATGGGGTTCGTTAGGGACAAGATCCCGATCAGCATCCAAAGAATGGTATAAGCTTCAAGAACGAAGACCCCGAGGTGTCTTATGTCAATGATATGCGAAAAATGATCTTTGGACTGAGCTGAAGTCAAATTTCACCCTACCGCCAGAGGATGATCCGGAGAAGCCAGTTAAAGAGCAATTAATCAAGTCTTTTGCTCTTACGAAGATGGCTGACCTATTCAGGAGGTGGAAGAAAGACCTGAATAGGTTTGTAGATAAAAAGAGACACCAGAATTCAAGGGCAAATATGAGAAGATCAGAGATGACTGGCCCGCATTTGTGGCCCACAAGACATCGGAAAAGAGTAAAAAGATGTCGGCGACAAACAAGCAAAATGCTGCGAAGAAGAAGCTTCACCATCGCACGGGTCGTGGTTACCTCGTAGTCTGCCTAAGTGGGCCAAGGCTGAGAATGATCTGCTTGATAAAGGGATCGAACCGAGACAATGAACTGGCCAGACCGCTGCGGACTTGGTTCTTCGGGCTGGCGGAACCTTGACCCTGTATCGTGGAAGTGCATTTGGACGGACGATCAATTGACATACCACCAAGAGGCTTCAACAATATATCGAAGCAGCGCAGCAAGGGATGTTCATTCCAGCAGAGAGAACGACGAGCTCACAATGGCCCTCGAATCCTCGAGCACCACGGACGGACACGAGGCACGCCAGCTCCCTTTCGTGGAAGGCTGGGTTTCGGACGCAGCGGTAACAAATGCCGGAGAGGAGGAAGAAAGTGCATCAGATCGAATCTGCAGCGCTGCATGCAAGGGTACAAGCGATAGAGGAACGAGAAGCAAATCGCAGCAAACGACCTGCCAAGCTTTCCCCGGTTACCCCGCCATCTCAGCGGAGAAGCAGCGTGGCTTCCATCGAGCTGCTTCAGCCGGAGCATGTTTTGACGGCTCCTCGCCAGCTATCCCATGGATGCTATCACGGAGTCTCAAAATTGCCACCTTATGACGCAATGGATGAATTTGAAGGTCAAGGCGGTTGTTGGTTCTATTTATCCCATCGAACCCGCGCAACTTTTCACCGCCGCCGATTCCGTATGATATGCTAGGGTGATGGTGGATGAAATATCGGAGGGATTTGAGGACCTCGCTTGACCACCCTACCGGTGAAGGGGAGACTCGGCTGGGTTCTGCTCAAGACTCCATGCCTATGGTCAAGGATCTCATCAACCTTCCGAACTGGACGCCCACCTCCTCCTCCTCCTCCGCGAGTCAGGCACTCGCCTCCTCCACCGCCTCCTCCTTCGGGCGAAAGTGACGATTAGGGCACTCGGCCGGCTCCTTCTCCGGTGCGTGGCGGCACTCCGCCTCCTTCTCCGCCTGCGCCGGCGCGCCCGAGAAGCCAGCCTCCTCCTTCTCTACCTCGTCAGCAAGGGCGGAAGAGACCCGCCGCCGCTCCGGCTGCTCCGGCGTGTCATAGTCCTTCTCCTCCGCCTCGTAAGCAAGGAAAGAAGACATCTGCTCCGTCTGCTCTGCCGGCGTCTAGCAGTACAGCCAAAGGCGGGAGGACATACAGATTCGTTCCTTCTCTGAAGACTCCAGAGAAGTTACCATACAAGATGACCCCGGAGGAGAACGCGAAGATCGTGCGAATCGAAGTGAAGGACTGGTTTCAAGGGTTGAAAGCACAGAGACATCCACCTCCAGAGGAGAAGGTAGATCCGGTGAAAGCGAAGCGCACTTTGGTTGCCCTGACAAAACCACCCAAGTCTCCGCCGAAAGGAAACTGTGAGCGCATTATTGGAAAGGCATTTGCCGAAGCGGAGCGGTCGGGAAGTACTATCAGTTATCAAAGGATGAAAGAACGACGAGCTGGGAAACAAATTGCCCAGCTCGGCGAACAAGCAAAGCAATCGTGCCCCCCGCTCAAGGTGCCTGCTAGCAACATCGTCGATCCGAGGATGGTGCCCAGTTATAGCAATCTTGGAGATTACCTGTCCGACGATGTACATTATGATTTCTTGGAGGTGCAGATACAAAGATACGAGTACGGGAATCCTCTCGTCAAAGATGAAAGATCTCTATCAACGATGATGCGAAGATTGCATGATTGGTACATGAAAACCTGCAAAGTGTCTGGGGGGAGGAGTACTTTGTATGTGAGAGTTAAAAAGGAGCATGACCTCGTTGGAATTGAACTGTTGCCTGTTCCATTTGAGGAGTTCTTTCAGTTTTTCAATCAATTGGCCCTCGATAAAGCAACGGTCACCTGCTATCGTCTGTAAGTAGTACTACTTCGTCATTAAGTCTCTATATAGCTCATCTCTTTCATTGCATGTATTTATAATTATCCTCACTATATTATGCAGATTGAAGATCGCCAATTGAAGAAAAGACAAGTGGGTGATATTGGGTTCATTAACACATATCTCATAGATGCAACTGAGGTTAATATCATGTCAAGATACCGAGGCCAACTTGCTACGATCGTTGGTAATAAATGAACACAAAGATATAATACTCTTTCCTTACAACTTCAAGTGAGTGTTACTGTCTTGTGGCATATTCGGTTTCCTTATTAGTCCAGGTTATAGTAATGTAATTGATGAGTTATGCATGCGCGCAGGTTCCACTATATTCTCCTAGAGATTAAGCTTGAGCAGGAGTAGTAAGTGTCTTAGACTCGAGACTAAAAGATCCCAAGGAGTATGCGGACATGACTCAAATGCTCGAGAAGTAAGTTAAATCGATCATTATCCACCATATCAGCAACTTTGTTCATTTCGATATCAAGTAATTGTTTTCTTTGTATGGCAGGGTTTGGAAAAATTCACCAAAAAGCTCCGGACTGCCAAGAAGCTGGAATTTAGACACCAAAGTAAGTACTATAGTAGCATGTTCCACGATCTCCTAGTGATTCAAGCGCTAGTTTCATCAATACCATTTGGCATTCTTGCTTATCAGTTTGATTGACCTCTATTTCTTGTAAAGTGGTTGTGGCAGGAACAAGGGAATGATTTATGTGGATACTATGTTTGCGAGTCCATCCGCCACACGACCTGTGAGCGGGGCTACTCTGACGAACAATATGAAGTGCGTAAATAACAATATTCACAATTTTATTTTATTACCTTCGTTTGTGTTGAGTTTCATTCATTCATATATATATGTATTGACCTCCTTCTTAAAATTAGATGTTTCGGATGCGGGATGAACTCCTAGCACCAGATCGCATGTGAGCAATTCAATAGGAATTGGCGGCATTCTTTCTTGACCACGTGATCGCTGAAGACGGAGAATACTATGTGGACCACGCATCCGTATGTTAGGAGATTATATTTGTAAAAGATAATTATTGTATATATGTAGCCGGTAGTGTCGGATAGATATACAAGAACTTGTTGTTCGACCAATCTCTCGGAGAAGGAGAGGTGGTCAATATCACTTCTCTCTGTATGCATATATGTTCCTCGACGATCTTCTGCTTCCTTCGCTTGCTTACTAGCTAGCTAGCGTGTCTAGCTAGTCCTCTCTATATGTATGTATAGTACGAAGCGCCGACCAAGCACGGACAAAAGAGAGGACACTTCTCTCTATTAATTAGCTAGCTAACACAATATATGGAACACCTAAATTAACCCCCAAACCCCCAACCCCCTTTAAAAAAACAAAACCCAAGCTACGAAATGTCGACGTGGATGTTTATTGGTCCCGGTTGGTGCCACCAACCGGGACCAAAGGTCCTCCCGCTGGGCTCGGCAAGACAAAGCCACGTGGAGGCCCATCTGTCCCGGTTCGACTGAACCGGGACTAAAGGGCCAGGGCATTAGTACCGACCCTTTAGTCCCGGTTCAGGAACTTGGACTAAAGGCCCTTACCAACCGGGACAATAGGCCCTTTTTCTACCAGTGTATGAGTATGATTACGAAAAGAGATGTCATTTGGTTCACATCGTAGGAATTTTTCCATTGAGTCTAGGCTCATGTTTATTTTTCTTTAAAATGCGGAGGATATGAACCAATCCTATGTAGGAATAGAAATCCATTTCTATGAACCAAAGGGATTTAAAGAGAAAATTCCTATAAGAATCCTATCCTATATAATTGTTGTGAAATTCCTCCAAACGAAAGGATGCCTTAGTGCAGACTTTCGGTGCCAAAAGAATACATGCATATGCATGCATGCGTGCACGTATCCACCTATATGGGCGTGTTTGGTTGCCCGTATGAGGCCTAACCAGGCCCGTGCGGGAAGAAAGAGGCCTATTTGGTTGCCTGTTTTCACTGCTGGGCCTGCATCGCACGGAACTTAAAGCAGACCGGAGGCTGGCTCGCTGGAAACCCAGGAATGGCAGTTTCTCTCGAGCCAGGCCGAGCGGAAGCGCAGCGAGCGGGCCCCTGCACGAGGAGAAACTGGAGGGATGCGAGGTGTTTACGTGGTGTCTTCTTCAACCTCCACTAAGCTCCTCTCTAATCTCCTCCCTTTGAACTACACAACGATGCTTCGGTTCGAGGTAAGCTCTACAAGAAAAAGATGCACCTCGATGCTGGGTGTATTTGAGGTGTGCACGTGCGTGCTTGCGTGGGAACAAGAAGACCATCAGAGAAGGGAAGGTGAGGGAAGAAGAGCAGGTAGAGGATGGGCGAGAGAGTACCTACCTTTGGTGGAGGAGGAAGATCCATGGCGTCCCACTAGTGCAGCAGGACCTGTGGGGAAGGAGAGGCCTTCCACTCCTGACGCGCCGCTTGTGGTTGTGGGGACGGAGGCGGCCTCCGTCGAGACCCAGCCAGGTCGACGGTGCTGGCGACCATGGCTGTCGGATCCGGCGTCGCCATGGCCGACCTCCTCCCTCCTGTGCTTCCTGCTAGGTTGCCATGGCCGCGGGCTCCTTGTTCATGGCGTCCTGATCCTTCCTCTGGTTTCGTAGCTTCATCTCCCCCTTCCTCTGCTAGCTCTTAACCATGTGTGCTAAGTGCAAGTGCTAGCTCTTAATCATACTCCATGCGAACAATCAAACGGCGTGTAGTTGCATGCGCCGAGACAATGCAGGCAACCAAACAACGTGCCAAAGTTGATTTCCTAATGCAGGAAGTCCATATGCAGGCAACCAAACAACTCGCAGATGTCGCATATGAGGCTATTTTTTCAGAACCAGGCTGAGTAGAGAAGTGTATGCTATGCATGCACTGTTGGACGCGGCAACCAAACACGCCCTATATGTACCGGCCGACGGTTGGTCGACGAACAATCCTATTGTTCATCTACATGAGCAGTGTGGAAAAACAGTTGGCCATACTATTTAGCTGACCGGTAGAGACCCGACATTACACGTACACGCAAGATAGGCCCATCATATGTGTATATGCACTGCGTCCATACCAACATATGACCAAACTACATAGGATCCAGAGACATCATGTGTGGGCTCCACAATCATGTTATGCAAAATTACACAACATGTCATCACCTGCCAAAATGACTCTGGATCCCAGAACATTGCAGCTTTAAAATGGGTCATGTTGTAGTAGGAGAAGGGATTTGTGGCACGCAACTTTCTAGCAACTTCCTGCATTTGTGGAAAGAGAAATTGTTTGTTATCTTGGGGATGAGGTGAGGGGATTTGTGGCACGCAGGAGCGGGGACACCGACCTCATTTTATTGTGGCTTTTGCATTTGAATATTTTTTATCTTTTGAAACGGAAGTCCAAATTAACTTCCGTTTGCATATTCATGTTTCTTGGGACGGGGGCTTTGGAAGAAGACTCGTTTTGAATACATTTTGACGAGTTTTTAAAAACTTCACTAAGATTCGGCTAGCTGCTAAAACTTACTATGAACGAATGATAGGATCACCAAGTTCGGAAACTAAAACTTAAAACATGCGGGAAATCCTACGAGTTTGCTGATCGCGAAGCAATAATGCAGCCACGCAGGGGCATGCTCTTGCACCTAAGTTCCCCTGCGAATTTCTGTGGGGATTGGGTACAGTTTGCAAACTGCCGCTCACTAATGGTAGATACCATCGGCAGGGTAGTACACCATGTTCTAGTCATTCCCATTGACGGTGTAGTTGCACGCCAGCGGATCCCCATCATAAAGTCTCCTGAGTAGTGGAGATCATTAAGCACATTGATGTCGTTCTGAGAACCGGGCATGCCAAATTCACAAGTCATATGATGTCACTGCTTCAAGTATGATAGTGGCTTTTTTGGTGTGATCTTGGTACTGCCCGCACAAACCCGTAGGACAGTTCTTCCATTGCCAATGCATGCAATTCACTGAACCGAGCATACCTAGAAAACCTCTCTATCCTCCCATTGTCAATAAATTTTACTTGGTTCGCTGAAGTAGTCCGGTCCAAACACCTTCACCACAACACATGCAAATCTCACCATTTCGTCAATGCACGTGTTCTCTGCCATCCAAGTGATCTCATCAACGACACCTCTGGATGTACCATATGCAAGCATCCTCAAAGCAGTCGTGTATTTCTGCATACGAGAGAACGACTATTGTTCACAATAATTCATCCTTAGCATGAAGTAAGGATCATATGCCTTTACACCATCCTCTATATGCAATAACAAATGGCTGTTCATCGAAAAAAAACCTCACGGAATACTAGATTGGGTTTGATGTAGTCAGCGTAGAGATCCCGTGCGTCCTTTATCCTATCCCAGTTAACAACTATCCTGCCCTTTATTGAAACCCTTGAATTTGAGAACATGCTCCTATTTCTTCTCAATTTGTTCATGGATACTCATCATCAGCATCATGTCAGCACCTTTGCACCATCGATGTCTGAATTCGATGAATCAATGAACCCCTTGAACACGTAGTCATCAAGCTCATTGTAATCAAACACTTCATCCGACGAATCCATCGTTTGCCTAAATATGAGCAAAATAATTGCAAGTGTTTGGGGTGGGTTATGCCGGTCGGATTGGTAGACACGTCTGGACGTGTCCGCGAAGAACGGATAGTGGGGTGGCCTTCCATTTCTGTACACCAAATGTCCATCCCTATTTTTTATGCGATATCTGGAACACTTAAATAAGTAAGATTATCATCCTTCATCCATAATCATGTTGTGTAAATATTTCAATACAAAAATAATTCAAATGTAAATATTACAACCCAAAAATGTAATTTTGCAATAAAATAATTTAAATATGAATTCAACTTATTTGTACATATTTTTTAGTCTTGCCTCGAATCACCCAGAAATGCTTAACCAAATTATTCTGAAATTGCTCATTAGTTGCTCGATGGCGAATCTATTGATGCATTTTGATAAATTTCTCTAACTTCATCGGATTCTGCTCAGGAAGTTTGATAGTTTCACCCATTTTCTCAAATTCTATACTGTGGTGTGCTCCTTCACCCTCATCCTCCATAACAATGTTGTGCATGATCACAAAAGTTGTCATCACCTCCCACAATGTTTATGGATCCCATATTTTGTAGGTCCTCGAACAACTGCAAAATAGGCTTGGAGCACTCCAAATGCCCTGTCAACATCCTTTCTAACTCATTCTTGTATTTGGGAAAAGTGAGATCTTTTCTCACCCCTTGGGTCAGAAATCGTCTTGATGAAGGACGCCCACGAATGATAGATACCATCAAAAAGATAATAGACCATGTTGTACACATGACCATTGATGGTATAGTTGCACGCAGGTAATACCCTACACTTGCTCGTGTATATGCCATTGGGGTGTACAAAGTACAAGCATGAACCAAGGAATTCTAGACAATCTATCGACTAGCCCAGGCCCGGCTTATATAGCATACTGGGGGGCCCTGGGGTTACATATCCTAGTTGGCTACGTCAGTTGAGGTAGAGTCACCCGCGGCTTGATATCTTCGTCTTGTACAACAAGTCTTCTGGAGTCTTCCATATAAAGCGACATGGGCCGCCCAACATGGCCCAGGGCGGAACTGACCTAGGGGTCCTCGGGCCAGCCCACCAAGACGGCAACCAACATGGTGAGGCTCCCCTAGGCAGTAACACCGTCATATATGTTGTTGCGGATCTATTATGGAATTGTGTTGTGATATCTACTATTTCGCCACATAGCATGTATGTTGAGACGTGCAGGTTGTGTTTGGTGGGCGTCTTGGGAATGATACTATGTGGTTGCTAGCGGAGGTGCTAGATGGTACATCCATTTTGCATTATGGTTTCCTACTGTTATTTATAGTGTTTTAGATCAATATTTCACTTTACGATGCAACTCTAATTCCTTTTCTCTCTTAATATGCAAGACAAACATGAAAAGAGGGATATTGCCCGTAGTTGAAATTCCAGAACTAAAAACTGCCACAACAGTGATAGAATGACCTGAAAATTTACGGAGAATTATTTTGGAATATATAAAAAATACTGGAAGAAAGAAGTACCAGAGAAGACCCTCAGTGGGCCCACAAGGCAGGAGGGCACACCCAGGTACCTTGTGGGGCCTGTCGGTGTCAAAACCAGCAGATCTCGGGTAGGGGGTCCCGAACTGTGTGTCTGAGGATCAAAGGTAACAGGAGAAGGGGGACACGATGTTTACCCAGGTTCGGGCCCTCTTAATGGAGGTAATACCCTACTTCCTGCTTGATTGATCTTGATGAGTACAGGGGTTACAAAAGTTGATCTACCTCGAGATCGTAATGGCTAAACCATAGATGTCTAGCCTGTATGATTATGATTGCCCCTACGAACTAAACCCTCCGGTTTATATAGGAAGCAGAGGGGACTAGGGTTGTACAAAGTCGATTTACAGAGGAAGGAAACTACACATCCAGACGCCAAGCTTGCCATCCACGCAAAGGAGAGTCCCATCCGGACACGAGGGAAGGCCTTCTGTCTTGTATCTTCACGGCCCATCAGTTCGGCCCATGTCACATAGGCCGGCTCCCCGAGGACCCCATAATCCAGGACACCCTCAGTAGCCCCCGAACTTGCCTTCAATGACGACGTTGGATCCGGCTTCGTGTCTTCGGCTTTGCAAGGCGGGTTCTCCATTGTACTTCATATAGTTCGGCTTTTACATTAGATAACATATCCTTCAGCTTCTGTGTTGCCGTCGCCCCAGCTCCCACGTGTCAAATGAATATGAAGGGTCTAAGTATTTTCATAGATAACCCCTTGACCATGTAGGGAAGGGTTCTATTTAATTAAGGAGATTGAATCTCAGATGCCATTCCTCATCAGGCGAAAATCCTAAGAGCTTGCCATAGGAAACCATCCAAACATGGCCGGCGCTCCTAGTTCTTCCTCGCGCCCCCACAGCCCTCGAAAAGGCGACTGGGACAGCTGCTCAGGGTCCCACGCTCATCTGAATAAACTTCAGATACAGGGATACCTACCTCCGGCGGATCTAGTTCCCGTTCGGGCTAGATTAGCATCCATCAATGGCGAAGCCCTAGTAGAGAATTTCCCCAATCCCACCGAAGGGGAGCGAGTGTGCTTTGTTTCCTTCCTGCTGAGAGGCGTAGGGTTTCCGATCCACCCTTTCCTCGGGGGACTCCTGGAGTATTATGGCCTCCAACTGCACAATCTTACGCCAGGCTCCATTCTGCACATTGCGGGCTTCGTTGCTCTCTGGGACCTGTTCCTGGGCTGCAAGGCCCATTTCGAGCTATGGAGGAAATTTTTCTGCCTCGTCCCTCGCTCCCAAAAGGGATCCATATTCGAGGTGGGCAGCGCCGAAGTATGGCGCATAGCCGGGACAGAATACCTGTCCGGCACTCCGAAGAAGGCTTCCAAAGAGTGGCCCTCAGAATGGTTCTATATCGAAGATGTTGTTCTCCCAGACCCAATCCGGCATGGCCTTCCCGAATTCTCCACCGCTCCTTTAAAGAAGCGCACCAGCTGGCATCCCCGAAGCCTCGAGGAAGAGGACAGTGCAGAGGTTAAGAAGCTAGAAGGCAAGATCAGAGTCCTTGCCAGCTCCGAACTATCCATAATCAAGGTAATGGCAATTTCCATAATGCGGTGCGTGCAGCCGCTCTAGTCTAGAGGCCTTCCCATGTGGAATTACAATGGGGAGGATGACGCGTCCTGCTGTGGTCGCAAGGGTCCGGATAATTTTGCCGCCCTGGCCGCCATGTTGACTGATCTTTTCAAAGGGGAGAAGGAAGATTTTACTTGTTTGAAATGTCGGGAAGGTTTTTCCATGTACAACCCCATCCCCTGGGTGAGTTCTTGTTGATCACTGGCCTCACTTAATCTCTTTCCCGAGTTTGCACTAGTCGAATTTAATCCGGCTATTTATAACAGGAGTGGAGAAAGGTCGTCAAGGGGATCCACAGCCCCGCTCCGCAGCCAGAGGTCCACATTAGAGACCTAGATCCAAGATATGAAGAATATCTGGATATATTTATCGAGCTAAAGGAGGGGGTCTTCTATCAGGCGAGCTACAACGGCACGGAAGTGGCCATTATAGCCGATTACCCCGGCCTTCTCTCCTCCTCCCACGTAAGTACCCAGGAGACGTCCCTTCCAAAAGAGTTTTTTCATTGCACCTCACCCAGCGCACTATCTCGTGCTCCAAAGGGGCGGCGCTCGTCTCACCACGCCGTATCAGAGGCGTCCCTTAAGAGGGCGACCCCTCCGCAGGGCGGGTCTTCGAAAAGAAAGGCGGATGGCGATACTACCGAGCCTCCACCGTCACCAAAGAGGTACGGTTTTTAATATGCACTAGGTAGACATACCGGATTGTGATGTTGCATGCCATGCCACATTTTTAGGAAGAGCATACGCCGGACTATGTCCGGAGACCTCGCCGGCCATGCATCAACCAATCCGACCCCGGATCCTGCCCCAAGGGCTAGGGTTAATACAGGTGCAATGCCGAATTGTCCTCTCCCTAAGGATTCGGATAATGTATCCGTCACCAACTACAAAGTGGAGAGTGCGATGAACCATCGGTGTTGGAGGGCGGCTATGCGCGACCCCAATTTCACCGAAGAGGCATTTCATGCTTTCAGCTCAACGAATGCATACCTCCGAGCTGCTCGGGATGGGCTTGCTGGAGCTACTCACCAGCTTTCAAAGGATATGCGGGTAAGAACTTTTATGTAGATTAATGATCATATGCCAGTAGCCCCCGAGCCTTGAAGCAGTTGGCCCAACTGATTTAAGGGTCGTTACGCCATCAGGTACTCACAAGAGGAATAAAACATTATCCAAGGAGTTGGAAGAGTGCCGAACTAAGCTAACTGTTGCCAGCGCTGAACTTGATATTTTAAAGAAATCCAAGGGGGCACCTGATGGTAAGCACAACAGTATCTGGAAAACATTATTCCGTACCAACAATGATTCCAACTATGCATTGTTTTTGTATGCAACGGCAGGATCATCGGACCGGTTGGACGAGAGCCTGAGGGCTGCTCAGGCGGATAAAGAACATGCCAAAGGGCAAGAGACCGCTGGTCAACGTGTATTAACATGGACCATTAATGAGAAGAACCAACTACAAGATGCAAACATCAAGCAAGCCGAAGAGCTGAAGGACGTACGAGCCCAACTGGCGGATGCCTTGAAGGAGAACATATAGCTGAAAGGCGGCATATTCAGTATGCTCTGTAACCTTACTTTCGTACGGTCCCCTGATGGAAGTTTAACAATTTTGTTTCTATAGGTGTGCTGACTGGGCAGCCCGAAGGAGAAGTGTCCGGATTCCAAGGCAATATGCTACAAGAGCTGTCCAAAGTGCATGAACGAGCTCGGAAGGCGATGAGGAACATCGCTAAGGCTTTATGGCCATCTGATTCTCCTCCAGGAAGTATGGAGGAACTCGTGAATTTGTTCAAGGGAGCTTGTCGCCGCTTTGGGCTATGGAAGATATCGGCATGCCGTGAAGGCGCATGGGAGGCCTGGGCCATGGTGAAAACACGGTACACCGGACTTGATCCGAATCATATGGCCCGGGTCGGACCTCAGGGACCATATGGACATGAAATTCCTGTTAGCTTGGTGTACGAACAAGTAAAGATAGTCGCCAAGTTTTCACAACAGGATTGTAAACTAGACAAACTGTTAGATGGTCTAGAGGAGGAAGAAGTTTCTGAGTCCAAGTAACAATGTAATTTTATCGACAAACTTATCTCCAACCGAATTGTAAAACGATTGTCATGGCAGACTTTCTGCTTCGACCTCCGAAACCCAAGGTTCGGAGTGTATATGAATACTATACCGTCGGTAAACACCAAAGTATGTTCGGAAACCAGGCAATCTGGTCATAGTTGCTTGAACAGACAAGTTGTATTCGGGGAGTTATGTTATATTACATTTGATTGTAAGAAACAACTTCCAGAGAGAATAGTTCCGCTAAGGGTTCCTCTCCCTGGGCCAGCATGCGTTTTTTATGCATGCCTGAAGCTATGATGCTGAAGATCACATTACACGTTATATTTTGGGGGCTTATATTGCAACGAGGGAAGTTCGTATTTTGTCCGCCGACCATTTATTCCCTTAAGAACGCTAGCTTTCGGCTTCACCCAATCTGAGGTACATGTCTGGATAACCCGGTTGTAACAATCGCAGAGGTGCTCCCTTTATGCCCTAGCCGAACAAGCGGGAACGTAGGGCATAAGCACAGGAGCCAGGCAACCCAGCTTGGCAAAAACTGAAGTCATAAAGGTGCCTATAATGGCGAAGAAAAGTCATATATGAGTAGAAAACACATATATACGGTGAGCTTGATGCTTGAAAAATAATAATGATAATAAGCTTCTGTGAAAAGAAGCCCCCAAGTTTTGTGGGGTATGTACATTTAAATATGTATACCCCTCAAGTGTGCGGTTTATCCGAACACGAGCTAGAAGTCGTATCAAAACAAAAAAAAGGAAAAAAGTTAAAGGGAGAGAGAAAAAAGGGACGAAGAAAAAAGGTACATGTTCGGACTTAGGCGTAGAATCTTTGGAGCCGGGCAGCGTTCCATGGGTTTGGCTCCAAGCGATTATCCGAAGCATTGCGAAGGCAATAGGCTCCTTCAGTGAGAACTTCATCCATAATGAAGGGACCCTCCCATTTGGGCTTGAGCTTGTCCTTTTTCTTCTCTGGTAGGTGTAGAACGAGTTCACCGACATTATAAGTCTTTCCCTGTACTTCCCTGCTTTGATATCGCCGAGCCTGCTGTTGGTAGTATGAGGAACGGGCCTTCGCAACATCGCGCTCCTCCTGCAGGCCGTCCAAATCGTCCTGCTGATTGA
This sequence comes from Aegilops longissima, assembly GCA_021605205.1. Classification (NCBI taxonomy): domain Eukaryota; kingdom Viridiplantae; phylum Streptophyta; class Magnoliopsida; order Poales; family Poaceae; genus Aegilops; species Aegilops longissima. The sequence continues at coordinate 67,040,938 of CM038678.1, read as the reverse complement.
GCTTGGCTTCTCTCTCTTCGTACATGCGCTCTCGAGGTGTGTCATGAATACTGTCGCAAGGCAAGACTGCCTCCGCGCCGTACACCATGAAGAACGGTGTATATCCGGTCGTGCGATTGGGCGTGGTCCGCAGCCCCCAGAGTACAGAATCGAGTTCCTCAACCCAGTGCTTGTCTGATTCTTGCAAAGATCACACTAGTCTGGGTTTGATGCCGCTCATTATCAGGCCATTAGCCCGTTCGACCTGACCATTTGTCTGAGAGTGGTATACAGAGGCATAATCGAGCTTGATGCCCAAATTAGCACACCAAGTTTTCACCTCATCGGCCGTAAAGTTAGAGCCGTTGTGAGTAATAATACTGTGCGGGACACCATAACTGTGTACGACACCGGATATAAAGTCTATCACTGACCAGGCCTTAGCCGTTTTGACTGGTTTGGCTTTTATCCACTTAGTGAACTTGTCGACCATATCCAGTAAATATTTCTTCTTCTGGCTTCCCCCTTTAAGGGGTCCGACCATGTCTATCCCCCAGACCGCAAAAGGCCAAGTAATGGGGATTGTTCGTAGGGCAGTGGGCGGCATATTGCTTTGATTGGCAAAAAGTTGGCATCCGACGCAGCGCTGTACGAGGTCATGTGCATCTGCAAGGGCCGTGGGCCAAAAGAAACCTGTACGAAAGGCCTTACTTAAAAGGGCCCGAGCTGCAGCGTGATGGCCACCAAGACCAGCGTGTATTTCAGCCAGGAGCAGTCGTCCCTCTTCTTCGGAGATACATCGTTGAAGGACTCCGGTAGTACTTTTCTTGTACAGTTCTCCTTCATGAACTTTGTAGGCCTTCGAGCGTCGAACAATATGACGGGCCTCAGTCTGATTGTCAGGGAGCTCATTCCTAGTAAGGTAGGCAAGGAAAGGTTCAGTCCACGGGGTAATTACATCCATGATTTCGTGGGCCGCGGGTGTTATTTCGGTGCCCGAGCCGCCGTTGATATCAGAACTGTGTTCGGAATCTGGGGGTATGATCGGCTTCGGACCAGTGTTGCCACTCTCGTCCTGCCACACCACGGATGGCTTGAAGAACCTTTCCACAAAGGTGTTAGGTGGGACGGGGTCGCGTATAGCGCCCATGCGAGCAAGGATGTCCGCAACTTGATTACTCTCTCGAGCCATGTGATGAAACTCGAGCCCCTTGAACCGAGCTAATATTTTGAGTACGGTGTTGAGATGACCCGCCATCTTCGGATCTTTTGCATCGAATTCTCTGTTTATTTGGGATATTGCGAGGTTTGAATCCCCGCGCACCTCGAGGCATTGGATGCCCATGGAGACGGCCATCCAGTGACCGTGCAATAGGACCTCATATTCGGCTGCATTGTAAGAGTCTGTATACAGTATTTGGAGCACATAATGGACGGTGTCTCCTGTGGGGGATGTCAAGACGGCACCAGCCCCAAGTCCAGCTAGCATTTTACAGCCATCGAAGTGCATCACCTAGTTGGAATATGTCCTCTAGTCTTTAGGGAGTTTGGCCTCTGTCCATTCGGCGAAGAAGTCGGCCAACACCTGAGATTTAATGGCTCGGCGTGGCTTGTACGTTATTTCAAATGGTAAGAGCTCAATGGCCCATTTGGCAATCCGGCCGGTGGCGTCCCGGTTGTTTTATAATATCATTATGTGGTACTTTGGAAGCCACCGTGATCGAGCACTCTTGAAAGTAGTGTTGCAGCTTGCGGGATGCCATAAAGACCGCATATGCTATCTTTTGATAATGCGGGTATCGGGATTAGCATGGTGTAAGGACCGTCGATACATAGTATACTGGTTTTTGGAGTGGGAATTTGTGTCCCTCTTCCTCTCGTTCGAGATGAGCACCACACTAACCACCTGGTGAGTTGCAGATATGTAGAGCAACATCGGTTCGCCGATGTTTGGTGCGGCCAGGATTGGGTTGCGCGCTAACAAAGTTTTTATTTCTTCCAATCCGGTTGTGGCAGCGTCCGTCCATACGAAGTGGTCGGTGATTCGGAGCATGCGATACAATGGCAATGCATTTTCTCCTAATCTAGAGATAAAACGGCTCAAAGCTGCCACGCACCCGGCTAGTTTTTGGACCTGCTTGAGGTCTGTTGGTGTTGCCAATTGTGACAGGGCTCGGATTTTGGCTGTGTTTGCTTTCATTCCCCTATTGGAGACAATGAACCCAAGCAGTATTCTGGCAGGAACACCGAGAGCACACTTTTCCAGATTGAGCCGTATGTCATATGCTCGGAGGTTGTCGAATATAAGGTGTAAGTCATCCACCAATGATTCGACATGCTTGGTTTTGATGACTACGTCATCTACATATGCCTCCACAGTCTTGCTGATTTGCTTTTCCAGGCATGTTTGAATCATGCGTTGGTAAGTTGCACCGGCGTTCTTGACCCCGAAAGGCATAGTGTTGAAGCAGAAGGGCCCATACGGGCTGATGAATGCCGCTGCGGCCTGGTCGGATTCCTTCACCTTAGTTTGATGGTATCCGGAGTATGCGTCGAGGAAATATAGTGGATTGTGTCCCGCGGTTGCGTCAATAATCTGGTCAATGCGAGGTAGTGGGAAGGGGTCCTTAGGGCATGCCTTATTAAGGTCTTTGAAATCGACACACAGGCGCCAGGATTTATCCTTCTTTGGTACCATGACCAGGTTTGCTAGCAGTCCGGATGTTTGATCTCTCTGATAAAACCGGCTTCGAGTAGCTTGGCTAGCTCTTCCCCTATAGCCTGTCGTTTGGGTTCGAAAAATCGCAGCAGTGTTTGCTTAACTGGTTTGTATCCCTTCAGTATATTGAGACTATGTTCGGCTAGTCCGCGTGGGATTCCTGGCATATCCGAAGGCTGCCAGGCGAAGATGTCCCAGTTCTCGCGCAAGAATGCGCGTAATGCGGGTCGACCGTCGGGTCCAGCTGTGCCCCAATGGAAGTTGTCGCACCCTAGCTAGTTCATGCACTAGAGTGCTTGCATCATGTTTATCATTCATCAGAAACTTGAAATGGGGTTGACAGAACCCCCAGCCCCCTCTGAAACCAACTAGGGTTTACTAAAAAATAATTTCAATGAACCTGAAATGCCCTTCTAAAATGTCCATCATTTTTGTCTTGGTCCAGAACCTCTGCCAAAAGTGGTGCTAAATGAATTAAATCTTTAGTTATTTGAGTTTGGGCATTTAAATTATATAAAATATTTCAAATGCTCAAATAATCCCAAACTAAAATGTTCCATGCTGGATATATTCCAAATAGTGGCCATGAGCAATTTGGTGATTTTTGGAGTTGCCTAGGAATTTTTAGAAAAGCCACAAAGTTACAGAAGAAATAGAAAACAGAAATAAAAAGAGAGAGAGAGAATCTTACCTGGCAACCCAACAGCAGGCCCACCAAGCCGGCCCAGCCCAGTAGCCGCTCCAGCGAGCTGCTTGACTTGGCCAAGCAGGCGGGCAGGTGCTCGACGCCGGCACCAGCGCGCGCCACGCAGCTGCCCGCGGCCCTGCTTCCTCCCCTCGCCGCTCTGCTGGCCTGGACGACCTCCACGTCGCGCACCGACCCCCCTGGACACGTCCATTCTCCCCTGCGTCTCTCCCTCGCTCCCCTCCGCCATGGCCGACGCTGCCGCCGCCGTTCCGCCGCCGTAACCGTAGCCATCGTTGTCACCGCGCCGCCCGACCGTGTCTACGAGCTCCGCCAGCCTCCTCTCCGTCGAGCAGGCCAAGCTCCGAAGGCCAGACGCTCGCACCGCCCACCGACCCGCCTCCGCCGACCACCGCTGAGATCCCTTCGCCGTCACCGCCGCAGTAGACCGTCCCCGACCTCGCCGTCAACTCCGTTGCAACCGCCGTGATCTTAGCCACCTCCCTATCCTCTCCGCTCTCCTTCTCGTGCACCACAGCAAGCACACCGAGCTCACCCGCACGCGCCGCTGCGGAGCTCGTCGCCGATGAGGCTCCGGCCACTCAACGGCCGCGCCACCTTTCCCACTAACCTTACCGCACCCCCAGGAGCTCAAGGCACCACCCCATGTGCCTCGCCGTGCCCCCAAAGGACGAGCCCGAGCTCACCCGAGCTCCGGCAGCCGCGAAGGTCATCGCCGGTGTTGTTTCCGGCGACCCCATGCCCAACCACCTGCACCACCCGCCGCGGCTCGCTCCCAGCTATCCATAGAGCCCAACGGCACCTCGAATAGTGCCCTGTAGACGAAACCCGCACCGCCCCGCCGCGTCTGGACTCGCCGGCGGCTAAACACCGGCGAGTTTGACACAGCTGACCTCATTTGACCACGGGTGGGCCCAGTTTGACCCACCTGGGTCAATGACAGGTGGGGCCCAGCCGGCTAATTAATGTAGGATTAGTATTAATTTAAATTAGGTAAACTAATTACACTAACACGCGGGACCCACTGTCAGATTTGACCTGGACCGTCCCGTTGACCACTGACGTCACCCTGACGTAATGCTGAGCAAGTAATTTATTTATTGGAATTATTCTTACACAGGAAATTCTAGAAAATACCACAAACTTCAAAAAAATCATAGAAATTAATCTGTAGCTCCAAATGCAAAGTGTTATATATGAAAAATGATCAAAAAAATTCAATCTATCCATCTGTACTGGTTTCATGCATGTTTAAGCAAGCTAACCTGCTGTTTAGTGCAGAACAAGATAAGGCACTATTAATGGCCATGCATGAGCTTGAAACTAGAATCCTTGATTCAAAATGGTTCAAACCCATCTGGTCTTAGTTGCATTACCCCAATACACTCATTTTGCCGTGTCTCATGCATGCATCATATTGTTGCATATTGTTTGGTGATAATTGTGTATCGGTGCTCTCTGCGGCAGCTTCTGCCCCCGAGGAGTATCGTGGATACCCTAACTAAGAACAATACCAGTCCACGGACCTACCAGGCAAGCAACCAACCATTTGATCATATCGATACAATCCCATGTTCTCGCTTCTGCTCTCTTTTACTGCATTAAGACAACGCGATTCAAACTGCTGTGTGCTACGGTAGTTGAACCCATTTCCTCTGCATGACCTGTCATTGCCACAGTAACTAGATGAAACCCACTAGCATGTGTAGGAGTTGATTGAGCCATGTGTATCTGTTGTTCCTACCTTGCTATGCATGCTATGCTTAGAGTCGTGTCAGGTCTGATTCATCTGGGTGATGGGCTAGAGTGAAATGATCATGTCGGTAATGAGAGTGATGTGTTGAACACGATTTGGTAAAGGTATCGATGAGAGGCCATGTAGGAGTACATGGTGGGTTGTTTCATTGAAGCCGTTCTTAAGCACTGAGATCTGTATGTGTGATTTAAGATTCAGCTATTACCATACATTGGGCCCTGAAATATGACCCCGCTCGACTTCTTATCCACCCTAGTCCTCTGTCCAGGAGTCGCAAGTAGTTTCTGGTGTTTGTAGCTTACTAGAGGGCGTGGGAAGCTTACCCACGAAGTGGGCTGTGATGCGGTAGGTACGTGGCCGGGTATACCGGGCACTCGTTAGGTGTCTCGGAACCCTGTACACATCGTTCGGGGCCGTATGTGGAAACCTCGGCCGGACTCCCTGTGGATGGAACCTGAATAGGCGGTAAACCTGGACTAGAGACTTAGGTGTTTAGGTAGGTCGTGGTCTACACCCACGTCGGCTTTCACTTGAAGTCTGCCGAGCACATGTCATGTGCAGACGCTAAGTGGTGGAAACATGTATGAAGAAGTACACCCCTGCAGGGTTAACCTCATCTATTCGAATAGCCGCGTCTGTGGTAAAGGACTACTTGGTTGCCTATATAGTTCATAGACAAGTAAATGGATACTACTAAAAGCCTCAAGATAAGCGTGAGTGCCGAGGATGGATCTTCCGTAGGATGACGGAGGTGGATCCTCGGTAGTGTATTGAAGTGGTGAGTAGTGGACTCGAGTGCGCAAAACCATTTCAAGTTGGAGTCTCGTAAGATAGCTTAGCCAAGAGTCAAAGCTGGCTTGCTGCAATAACCCCACCAACCCTTCTTGACAATGTGCATGTATGTAGGATCTGATGTAAGTCTTGCTGAGTACCTTTGTACTCATGTTGCTTAATTTACGTTTTACAGAGGACACTGCAACCCTTTCCTATGGGTTCTACATAGACGTCGATGTCGACGAGTAGGCTGAAGCCCAGGTGGTGATCCTGAGCTTACGAAGGGCCATGTAGTATAGTTAGGCTTACCCAAGCCTCTTTTATTTTCCTAGTAGTCTATACTCAGACAAGTTACTTCCGTTGTTGGCTTGTATGTTTGTATGACTTGAATGCTGGGTCGTGTGACCCGTACTTGTGTGTATGATATGTATGGCTCTCTGAGCCTTTAAATAAAGTACTTGTGTTGTAGAGTCATGTTGTGATGCCTTGTTGTATTTGCACATATCGAGCATATTGTGTGTATGATTGAAATGCTTGGTATGTGTGGGATCTGACTATCTAGTTGTTTATCCTTAGTAGCCTCTCTTACCGGGAAATGTCTCCTAGTGCTTCCACTGAGCCATGGTAGCTTGCTACTACTCCGGAACACTTAGGCTGGCCGGCATGTGTCCTTCTTCGTTCCTGTGTATGTCCCTTCGGGGAAATGTCACGCGATGAATACCGGAGTCCTGTTAGCCCGCTACAGCCCGGTTTAACGGAGTCCTGCTAGCCCAGTGCTACAGCCTGGATTCACTCGCTGATGACCGAAACATTCGATGTTGGGTCAAGGATGCATGTCCCTGTAAGTTAGTGCCACTTTAGGTTTACGACTAGCCATGTCAGCCCGGGCTCCTTGTCATATGGATGCTAGCGACACTATCATATACGTGTGCCAAAAGGCGCAAACGGTCCCGGGCAAGTTAAGGCGACACCCGTGGGAATACCGTGCATGAGGCCGCAAAGTGATATGAGGTGTTACATGCTAGATCGATGTGCCATTGAGTCGGGGTCCTGACAGAAGTTGTCTTCTTTGGGTCCGTCGGGTGGACTTGAAATTTGACTATTTCATCTGTTGATTTGAAGGAAGTGGACTTAGGTCTCTTATCGAGGATTACGTCGTCCCTATCCACTATGAAACGTAGGGTGGTTAATTCTTCGGCAGCAAGGGCCTCGGATAGTGCCTCGAGAGCCAGAGAGGCGGTTTTATTTTTGGCGCGGAGTGCTATGTCCGGATCACTAGTGATAGTGATAACTCCGTTGGGCCCGGGCATTTTGAGCTTCATATACCCGTAATGGGGTATGGCTTGAAAGCGTGTGAATGCGTCTCGCCCCAGCATGGCGTGATACCCACTATTGGAAAGTGTCACATGGAAGAGTAACTCTTCGGACCAATAGTTCTCCAGCGTGCCGAAGACCACGTCGAGTTTGATTTTTCCCGAGCATCTTGCTTCTCAACTAGGGATAATGCCTCGAAAGGTTCTACTACTTTGCTCAATGTGACTTCTGTCCATTTGCATTTTATTGAGCGTGTCTTCGTGGATGAGGTTCAGTCCGTTGCCGCCGTCCATGAGCACTTTAGTGAGCCGAAAGCCGTCCATGATTGGGTTTAGGACCAAAGCGGCTGGTGCCCGGACTGATCGGGACCTTGGTTCGTCGTCGGCATTCAAAGTTATTGTCGTATCATTCCAAGGGTCTATTGCTGCTACTTGGCAGACCTCGACGAGGTCGCGGAGCGCCCTTTTACGCCGATTATGTGAAGAAAAGGTCTCGAAGACTGTAAATACTTTGAGATCGTCGTCCTCCGAAGAGTACTTCTCTGGGGTAGTGTTGGTGAGGATACCCTAGCCGCTCCTGGCCACTTGCCAGAGTATCCAACATGCTCGGAGGCTGTGCGTTGGTTCAGTATTCGACGTCCGATGATGTCTGCTAGGACTACGTCGATATTTCCCCCAGGAGGAGAGGATGATGTAGCACAGCGACGGTACGTATTTCCCTCAGTTATGAAACCAAGGTATCGAACCAGTAGGAGAACCAAGCAACAAAACGTAAACAGCCCCTGCACACAAATAATAGCCACTCGCAACCCGACGTGTTAAAGAGGTTGTCAATCCCTTTCGGGTAACGGCGCCAGAAATTGGCGAGGAGACGGGAGAAAATTGTAATAGATTGAAATAATAGATCGCAAATAAAATAAAGTGCAGCAAAGTATTTTTGTGTTTTTGGTTTAATAGATCTGAATAAAAAACGCACAGGAAAAGTAGATCGCAAGGCAAATATATGAGAAACAAGACCCGGGGGCCGTAGGTTTCACTAGTGGCTTCTCTCGAGAAAAATAGCAAACGGTGGGTAAACAAATTACTGTTGGGCAATTGATAGAACTTCAAATAATTATGACGATATCCAGGCAATGATCATTACATAGGCATCACGTCCAAGATTAGTAGACCGACTCCTGGCTGCATCTACTTCTATTAATCCACACATCAACCGCTATCTAGCGTGCATCTTGTGTACTAACTTCATGGAAAAACGGAGTAATGCAATAAGAACGATGACATGATGTAGGCAAGATCCATTTATCTATTGCGGCAGATATTAGATCTCGTATTTTTATCCTTAGTAGCAACGATACATACGTGTCGGTTCCCTTTCTGTCACTGGGATCAAGCACAGTAAGGTTGAACCCACTACCGAGCACCTCTTCCCATTGCAAGACAAATATATCAAGTTGGCCAAACAAAACCCAAATATCGGAGAAGAAATACGAGGCTATAAGAGATCACGCATATAAGAGATCAAAGAAACTCAAATAACTTTCATGGCTATAAAAATATGTGACTGATCATAAACTCGAAGTTCATTAGATCCCAACAAACACACTGCAAAAGGACTTACATCATATGGATCTCCAAGAGACCATTGTATTGAGAATCAAGAGAGAGAGAGAGAGAGAGAGAGAGGAAGTCATCTAGCTACTAACTACGGACCCGAAGGTCTACAAAGAACTACTCACGCATCATCGGAGAGGCACCAATGGAAGTGGTGAACCCCTCCGTGATGGTGTTTAGATTGGATCTGATGGTTTTGGACTCTGTGCCAGATGGATGAATATTTAGTCGACTCCCCTAGGGTTCTGGTATTTTTTGGGTATTTATAGAGCAAAGAAGCGGTGCGGGAGGCCACCGAGGTGGGCACAACCCACCAAGGCGCGCCTGGGCCTCCTAGCGCGCCCTGGTGTCTTGTGCTCACCTCGGTCCCCCTCCTTGGTACTTCTTTGGCCCACTGGATGTGTTCTGGTCCAAAAAAAATTCACAAAAAGTTTCGCTGCGTTTGGACTCCTTTTGGTATTGATTTCTTGTGATGTAAAAAACATGCAGAAAACAACAACTGGCACTTGGCACTATGTTAATAGGTTAGTACCAAAAATGATATAAAATGACTATAAAATGATTATAAAACATCCAAGATTTATAATAAAATAGCATGGATGAATCAAAAATTATAGATACGTTGGAGATATATCAGCATCCCCAACCTTAACTCCTGCTCGTCCTCGAGTAGGTAAGTGATAAAAATAGAATTTTTGATGTGGAGTGTTGTTCATCAAGTCATATCATATTCTTTTGTTTATAGCATGGACATTTGGACTTTTATGTGATTCAAATCAATAGTCTAGTTTTGACATAATAATTTAGATACTCAAGCATATCAACAAGCAACCATGTCTTTCAAAATATCAATGCTAAAATAAGTTATCCCTAGCCCATCATGCTCAAACATTGATCCATTCATGAAACACACTCGCATATTAGCTACACCCAATACTTACTCACGATCATATTGCCTCCTAGTTGGTGATTTTGTAAGAGAAGATGGAGACTAAAATTCAAAAGTAAAAATTGCATAAAGTAAAAGAAAGGCCCTTCGCAGAGGGAAGTAGGGATTTGTAGAGGTGCCAGAGCTCAAAGCGAAAAAATAGAGATAAAAACATTTTGGGAGATGTATCCATCCCGCCAGCAAAAACGATGCAGAGTTCCGAACACTTTCCATGCTAGATATGCCATAGGCGGTTCCCAAACAGGAAAAAAAGTTTATTCCTTTTTCCACCATACTTTCAGTTTCCATGGCTAACCGTGTCCACGGGTGCCTTCCATACCAACACTTTCCAAGGAATTTATTATTTGACAACATAAAGTAAATTCATTTTTGCATTTCGAGACTGGGCATCCCTAAAACCTTTGCCTTACTCTCGTGCAATGACAAGTGAATAAACACTCATCGTGAGAATAACACATCCAGCATGGAAAATATTAGCCACTGTTACTGCTCATGAGCTTAAACAAACACACAAAAGAGAAGTTAATTTGAAAATTAGAGATGGCACATGCAAATTTGCTTAGAACGGCAAAAGAATACCGCATATAGGTAGATATAGTGGACTCATGTGGCGAAACTGGTTTAAAGGATTTTGGATGCACAAGTAGAGGTCATACTTGGTGCAAAATGAAGGCTAGCAAAAAGATTGAGAAGCGACCAACCAAGAAACAAATAATCTCGTCAAGCAAGCATTAAGCATAATTAACACCAAATAATGCACCGCAAGTAGGATATAATTTTCATTGCATAATTATTGACTTTCGTGCATGCATTGGGAATCACAAACCTTAACACCAATATTCTTACTTGAGCACAATTACTCATCAACATAACTCACATATCACATCATCATATCTCAAAACTATTACTAAGAATCAAGTTTATTTTGTCCAGTGATCCTCATGACGTTTTTATTTATTTTATCCTTCTTTGATATCTATCACTTTGGGACTAATTTTCATGTGTTGCTTTTCATAAGCTCAAACAAATATAAGTGAAGATCATGAGCATAACAAATTTTCTTTCTCTCAAACCAATTTAAGTGAAGCAAGAGAGAATTTATTCAAAATTTACTAACTCTAAAATAAATCTAAGTGAAGCAAGAGAGCATTTCTTCAAAAATACTAAGCACACCGTGCTCAAAAAGATATAAGTGAAGCACTAGAGCAAGTCCTAGGTCATAAACGATTTAAGTGAAGCATAGAGAGCAATTCTAACAAGTCATGACATACTTTTGGCTCTCTCAAATAGGTGTGTCCAGCAAGGGATCAAGACTAAAAACACAAAATAACAGGAGCAAAGACACATATGATACAAGACGCTCCAAGCAAAACATATATATCATGTGACAAATAAAAATATAGCCTCGAGTAAAATACCTATATTCGTTAGAAGAAAGAGGGGATGCCACTCTGGGGGCATCCCCAAGCTTAGTTGGTTGCTCATTCTTGGATAATAGCTTGGGATGCCGGGGCATCCCCAAGCTTAGGCTCTTCTATCCTTCTTTCATCCATCGTAAGATAACCCAAAACTTGAAAACTTCAATCACATAAAACTTAACAAAACCTTTGTGAGATCCATTAGTAAAAGAAAGCAAACCACTACTATAAGTGATGTGTCAAACCAATTCATATTTTGTTTTTGCATTATATCTATCGTATTCCAACTTTTCTATGGCAATAACTCATCAAAGGAAACCATAGAGCCATCAAAATAAGCACACAACACAAAGAAAACAGAATCTGTAAAAATAGAACAGTCTAGAGTAATCTGGAACTTTCACAAACTTCTGTAAATCCAAAATTTCTGGAAAATTAGGACGACCAGGGTAATTTGTATATTAATCTTCTGCAAAAAGAATCAGGGTAGAAGCTTCTTTCTTTGATTTATGAAAATTATTTTCGTGAGCACAAAGTTTCTGTCTTTTTTTCAGCAAGGTCAAACAACTATCACCCAAGAAGATCCTAAAGGTTTTACTTGGCACAAACACTAATTAAAACACAAAAAACACAATCATACCAATAGCATAATTGTGCAAATATTCAAGAACAGAAAGCAAAAGGAAAAAATATTTTTTATTCATTGGGTTGCCTCCCAACAAGCTCTTTCTTTATAGCCATTAAGATAGGCTTGAGATTTTATTGATGCTCACATGAAAGATAAGAATTGAAGCACAAAGAGAGCATCACAAAACATGTGAAAAACACACTTAAGTCTAGCATACTTCCTATGCATAGGAATTTTATAAGCAAACAAATTGTCAAGACAAGACATATCCAGCATATGCAAAGGAGAGGAATAGAGCATTGACAATCTCAACATAACGAGAGGTAATTTAGTAACATGAAAATTTCTACAACCATATTTTCCTCTCTCATAATAATTACATGTGGAATCATATTCAAATTCAATAAAATGTCTATCATATAAAATTTTCTCTACATGATCCACATGCATGCAAAGTTGATACTCTTACAAAATAGTGGGATTACTTTTACCTAAAGTTGACGCTCTTCCAAACCCACTTTCAATATTATTGCAAACATATTTATCATGAGGCTTAAATAAATTTTCAAGATCATAAGAAGAATCACCCCAATCATAATCATTGCAACAAGTACACTACACCACGGTAGAGATGTCATGACACACTTCTGTAGGCAAAGGTCCACTAATCTTCACAGGAGTTGTGTCGGCATAGCTATAAAGCTTTGTAGTCACATCATCTATCGGCAACCGTACACCATCATAGACAATTTATGTGTCGGCAAGCCTGCAGTGACATATGTGTCGGCAACAATGTAACCACAATTCATCTGTCGGCAGATATCCGTGGCTTGGCAGATTTTCAGTCAGCATAAGTAGATGCATGGACGCAGATTAAGAGTCGCCATAGGCACGGTGTATGCACACAACATAAGTGTCGGCGTAGATGTACACGTGTCGAGCAGTGCATCAGCGAAAAATTTGGCACGATACATAAGTGCGCGAGCGGAGAAAAAATGGGCTATGCGGCCCAATTTTAGCCCAACCCCCAAAATCAAGGACTCAACCTAAATTTCCGCCGGTCCACTCGCCATCCTCGCTGCGCCGCCCTCACTCTCCTCCCCCTCCCCGCCGCCGCTTCACCTCCTGCATCGCTCATCCCTGCCACTGCCGTCCATCCTCGCGCTCCACCATGTGCGCCCCCTCGTCGTTGTCGCCAGCATCCTCGCGCTCCCTCTGTCCCTCCTGCGTCACAACTCCAACTGGCTACCGTCCCCGACCCCGAGATCCGTCCGTCCGTCACCCCGACCCCGGCCTCCGTCCCCACCCCCTGTCACTGTCTGTCGCCTGCCTTCCTTGGAGTCGCGCTCCCCCTTCACCGCATCCCTGCAGCTTTGGGTGGCGCTGCCGCCGATAACTCCGACCCCATTCTCCATCCATCCGCCGCCCCCCACCCCGTTCGCTTCGAGCTCCTTGACACCGTACACCTGCCCCGGAGTCGCAGCCACCAATAGCTCCATCCGCTGCCGCCTTCACCTGCCACACCCAAACCTTTCGAAGATAGATTCTATGTAAGTGCTGATGCTGGGATACCCAATTTGATTCGATGTATGTAGCTTGCATTTCTGTGGTGTCGGTTTTGTAGTTAGTGTTCCGGTGGATGCAGTATTGGGTGGATGAGCCTCGCTTCGCTTTGATAGGTGCAAAGCATTGGAAGTGGTGTTGTGATTAGTACTTATTTTTTAATGTGATCTCGTGTTTAGGGTTTATGAATAGGCTATCTTGGTAAAAATCTACACTATTGTGGTGCTATTCTTTTACTTACAAGAGGATTTGAACCTGATTCTAGCCCCAAATACAAGCTGACTTACTGCTAATTTATCTCATGTATATCTAAATAGCTAATACTTACTGATGTGCTCTCTTGTTGTCTTGTAAAGGATGAATTCGATATGCTCTCTGAAGATTTTTCTGACTGTCTAAATGACTTGGGCAGTACATTTGCCTAGCCTACTCCCTGACTATTTAAACGACTTGGGTGTGTCATGTACATTTCCCTAGCCAACTAAGTCATTTCCCCCCTATATGATACAAATATCTGTACTATTTTTGGAAAAATTCCCCTATCGGTTAAATTGTAAAACACAACATGCACAAATGCATTTCTATTTGCGTAGGGTGCCGTTCATTGTGCAGAATTCTACAAGAGGTTGTTTCATCACTACTTACCTTATGTTTATGTTGCTCTGTTAACATTTCTTTTTTGTAAGGGCACCTCGGTTAAATGATGTAAATCATGGTCCCGTTGGTATTTTCCAAGCTTCCTAAAGTTGCTGATATTTGTATAGATTTTTGTCTGATGTACATATGCTTAGCTAGATGTTTTTTGCAGTACTGGAGCCATGGGTGCTTGCGCCTTGCGTACATCAGCATGAATATATTTCATGATTGCGACAGGTCTGAATGACATTGACCACATCTAGGAAATGAGATGTTGTCAAGCAGGCTTTGTTGCTTATTTAGTTGGAAGTGTTTGTATCTGGCATTGAAAATACCAATATGAAAATCTTCATGTATGGAAGAATGATATATAGTTTGATAGGGTCAATACGAAAAACTTTTGCCTCCATTTGGATAGTTATAGTATGTCAAGGTCAGCAATCTGCGAATAACTCAGTAGTGCAAGGAGCTTTCTTTTGCAGGAATAGGTACCCATATCAATCTTGGCATTAGTATGAGAGAAATCTATTTAACCTTCAGAAATTATCATGGAGTTCTGTTGTGGTTCTTGCTAATTTCGATGGGTGCTCGTATTGTACAAATAATATGTTTCCCTTTGTGCTTGCTTCTGATCATGATTAGAGTTTTGTTTATATGCTTATATCTATCTTCTTTCCAGGGTTAATTAATGCCAGAAGTTGTTCCTTGGAGCTTCAGCACAAGTACTTCTTTGTAGTCAAGATTCTATGCTTGGTCTTCTTGGTTTTATATCCAATTCAAAAATCTGTTCACTTCCCTAGATCAGTGATAGAGGCAGTGGCAGAGCGTGACAAGCAACCAAGAGGAACCAAGAGGAAAATATGTATGAAAAGTTGAAAACAGGTGTGGCTTAAGTTCTTCTAATCTAAACCAAGTTTCTTTAATTGATACAATAATCACATGACTGATTGAGTTGTAACATTTGAATTAAGCTCACATGGAAAACATTTATTTACATGGCAATTAAAATCTACACACCCTCAGGACATCTCTGAATCGGTATTCTTTAATTAAATTTAACATATTGCTTGCTCTTTCAGTCCATCAGCTGGTTCGCTACAATTCATTGTTCAGAGGTCCAGCATCCCATTGTGTTGGGCCATGCACATGCAGCAACACGAGAAGGGAAGTGACAGTGGTGGTGCGCAGATGCAGCAGCAAGCCGCTGGTGATGATCGGTGGCGCACAATACGGCAGGAGCATGAGAATGAGATGATGAGAAGGGAAACAGCAATGGTGGCGTGCAGATGCAGCAGCAAGCAGGTGATGATGATCGGTGGCGCACAATACGGCGGGAACATGAGATGACGAGAAGGGCACAATACACAACAATCAGCACATTAATCCAATGCCAACAGGAACTAGTTCCTAGTTGTATCTTTCTATTTCTATGTGTATTCACATAAACAGTCAAGTATAAATGTATAACTTAGCATGTGCCTCTCTAGCCGGCCAATCTTCATATGAGCTTTGAACAACTTTTGGGTTGATTGCACTTTCTTGACAAATTTGTATGGAATACTTTCAGGTACTTAGCCACCTAGCGCTTGGATGTGAGGACTTGGGGTGTTGGCTATTTTTCCGTATTTTGGATCAGACAACTTTAGTTGTGTCATGAATCTTACGTGAGTTTTGGACCATTTGGTGCTTCAAGTGTTTTGGAGTAGAAACTTTGTGCTCATTGATGTGACTTGTGTGTGAACTCATTCAGACTAGCAATTGTTGTGTTTGTGAACATGTGTCAATATATACGTATGTTTTTGAACTTATCATCACTGTTGTGCAATGTGTTCCATCTTGATGCTATTTGTGGATAGCATTCGAACATTGTATATGCATATGTACCAAATTATTGTTTTGGTTGTACGCTACCTTACCAACAATTAATCTGTTGGTAAACACATTCTTGCAGAGTAACTGTCGGCCAAGGTAGATACCTAGGTAGACAAAATAATTGTCGGCAAAGGTGTATACCTAGCCGAACAGAATAAGTGTCAGCAAAGGTATATACCTAGAAAGACAAACCATATGTCAGTGAAAGTAGGGTTTATGTTCACACACCGACTGTCGGCGTAGTTAGGGTGTATGTCCACAAACCAACTGTCGGGAAAGGTAGGGTGTATGTATACACGCAATCTGTTGGCATACGTATGGTGTATGCCGACTGAAAATGTGTCAGGAAGTAAATAACTGTCGGCAATACTTTCGCCCACATCAAGTCCTCCGACTGTTTTATCTTCTGTCAGCATTGGTGTTAGCTACAGTTTTTCTGTCGACAAAGGTACCGTATGCCGACAGATTGATGTGTCACCAAAGCTCTACCGTGGTGTAGTGGTAGTGGGCATAGCAAAATTAGCATCCCCAAGCTTGGGGGTTTGCATATTATTAGCACAATTGACATTAATAGAATTTATAGTAAAATCATTGCAATCATGCTTTTCATTCAAGGAGCTATCATGAATCACTTCATAAATTTCTTCATCACAATTTTCACATTCACGGATCTCAAGCAAAACATCATAAAGATAATCTAGTGCACTCAGATCACTAGCAATTGGTTCATCATAACTGGATCTTTTGAAAAGATTAGCAAGTGGATAAGGATCCATATCAAAAAGAATTAGCAAGCAAAGATGCAAGCAAATAGAAGGCACATGGCAACACAAGCAAACATCAGATCTGACGAAAAATGGCGAACGAAAAAGAGGGCTAATAAAAAGACAAATTTTTGTGAAGTGGGGGAGAGGAAAACGAGAGGCAAATGGAAAATAATGTAAATTGCGAGGAGGTGAGATTTGTGATTAGGAACCTGGTTATGTTGAAGATCCTCCCCGCCAACAGCGCCAGAAATTCCCTTGATGATGTCTGCTGGACTACGTCGGTATTTCCCCCAAGAGGAGAGGATGATGTAGCACAGCGACGTAGGTATTTCCCTCAGTTACGAAACCAAGGTATCGAACCAGTAGGAGAACCAAACAACAAAACATAAACAGCCCCTGCACACAAATAATAGCCCCTCGCAACCCGATGTGTTAAATGGGTTGTCAATCCCTTTCGGGTAACGGCGCCAGAAATTGGCAAGGAGACGGGAGAAAATTGTAATAGATTGAAATAATAGATCGCAAATAAAATAGAGTGCAGCAAAATATTTTTTGTGTTTTTGGTTTAATAAATCTGAATAAAAAATGCAAAGGAAAAGTAGATCGCAAGGCAAATATATGAGAAAGAAGACCCGGGGGCCGTAGGTTTCACTAGTGGCTTCTCTCGAGAAAAATAGCAAACGGTGGGAAGAAAAATTACTGTTGGGCAATTGATAGAACTTCAAATAATTATGATGATATCTAGGCAATGATCATTACATAGGCATCACGTCCAAGATTAGTAGACCGACTCCTACCTGCATTTACTACTATTACTCCACACATCGACTGCTATCCAGCATGCATCTAGTGTATTAAGTTCATGAAAACGGAGTAATGCAATAAGAACAATGACATGATGTAGACAAGATCCATTTATCTATTGCAGTTGATATTAGATCTCGTCTTTTTATCCTTAGTAGCAACGATACATACGTGTCGCTTCCCTTTCTCTCAATGGGATCAAGCACCGTAAGGTCGAACCCACTACCGGGCACCTCTTCCCATTGCAAGACAAATAGATCAAGTTGGCCAAACAAAACCCAAATATTGGAGAAGAAATACGAGGCTATAAAAGATCACACATATAAGAGATCAAAGAAACTAAAATAACTTTCATGGATATAAAAATATGTGACTGATCATAAACTCGAAGTTCATCAGATCCCAACAAACACACCGCAAAAGGACTTACATCATATGGATCTCCAAGGGACCATTGATTTGAGAATCAAGAGAGAGAGAGAGAGAGAGAGAGAGAGAGAGAGAGAGAGGAAGCCATCTAGCTACTAACTATGGACCCGAAGGTCTACAAAGAACTACTCACGCATCATCGGAGAGGCACCAATGGAAATGGTGAACCCCTCCATGACGGTGTTTAGATTGGATCTGGTGGTTCTGGACTCTACGGCGGCTGGATGAATATTTTGTCGACTCCCCTAGGGTTCTGGTATTTTTGGGGTATTTATAAAGTAAAGAGGCGGTGCGGGAGGCCCCCGAGGTGGGCACAACCCACCAGGAGGCCTCGGGCCCCCTCCTTGGTACTTCTTTGGCCCACTGGATGTCTTCTGGTCCAAAAAAATCCATAAAAAGTTTCACTGCGTTTGGACTCCATTTGGTATTGATTTCCTGCGATGTAAAAAAGATGCAGAAAACAGAAATTGGCACTTGGCACTATGTCCATAGGTTAGTACTAAAAATGATATAAAATGACTATAAAATGATTATAAAACATCCAAGATTGATAATAAAACAGGATGGAACAATCAAAAATTATTGATACGTTGGGGACGTATCAGCGTCATGTGTATTTGACAGGGCCTATCGAGCCATTCCTCGAAGACAGTTCTATGTCCCGTAAAGGGCTTAATTTTCTTGTCCACGGGATGATGATCAGGTGCCCCGCGAGGGTGCATCTTTTTTGCCAGTCCGGGAGATGGCTGAAAGGCCTGCGGTTCCCAGCGGGCTGTCTGAGTTTTCCAAGCGCTTTCCATTGCACTGTACTTCTGTACTATATGTCCCAAATCTGCAAAGTGAAGTACACAGCGGTGGTTGAGGTAATTAATGATCCCCTCATCCGTACAGTTGTTGTGAAATACTGAAATCGTGTCGTCGTCGCAGCAATCTTTGATCTTGTTTTTAACAAGGAGGAATCTAGCCCAAAAGTGATGGACTGTTTCCTGAGGCTGTTGCCGCACATACATTAGGTCGCATATGTCCGGAGGACCGGAATTGCTTGGAGAATATTGTTTGTGGTGGGTGGGCGGGCTTAAATTCACACCCTGACCCACTGTGGAATCCAGAGTTTGAAGAATTTCCGAGGTTACCAGCCCGGACTCCGAGGTGTCCGGTGAGTTTTCAGGCTCAACATTTGATTCTATGTTCGTAGGACAAGGAGTGTCCTCCTGAAGATTGGTATCCGGATCTCTGGGCTCGGGAATCCGAACATAGTTTGTTCTCAATGTAGGAGAAGAGTTATCATTGGCTTGTTCCTCCTCAACCGCTACCAGATGGGTGATCGGCGGAGATTTGATTTCTCTCTGATCGGGTTTAAGCCCAATCCGATCATAGTCAGTTGCGACCCCCAGGGCGGCGATGCGATCTAGTAGCTCGTTCAAAGACACTATATCTGCTGGATCCATCTTGTCGGAGTATTCGGGGCTGATGCGGAGATGATTCTTGGCGACTTGGGGGGGCGCATTTGGCTTAACGGCCGAACGGGCACCCATGGTGAAGCTGCCAAGCCGGAGGGTCTGCCTGGAACTAGGTCTCCTCCAAAAGTGATATTGTCATTGATGACAAGGCGAACCATCAATCCCTCTATCGACGACACAGAGGAACTCTCAATGAAAGCACCAATGTTGGTGTCAAAACCGGCAGATCTCGGGTAGGGGGTCCCGAACTGTGCGTCTGAGGATTTAAGGTAACAGGAGACGGGGGACACGATGTTTACCCAGATACGGGCCCTCTTAATCGAGGTAATACCCTACTTCCTACTTGATTGATCTTGATGAGTATAGGGGTTACAAGAGTTGATCTACCTCGAGATCGTAATGGCTAAACCCTAGATGTCTAGCCTGTATGATTATGATTGCCCCTACGGACTCAACCCTCCGGTTTATATAGGCACCGGAGGGGACTAGGGTTGTACAAAGTCGGTTTCAGAGGAAGGAAACTACACATCCGGATGCCAAGCTTGCCATCCACGCAAAGGAGAGTCCCATTCGGACACGGGGGAAGGCCTTCTGTCTTGTATCTTCACGGCCCATCAGTCTGACCCATGTCACATAGGCCGGCTCCCCGAGGACCCCATAATCCAAGACATCCTCAGGGCCCACATATGCCCTCTGGTGCCCATCTTCTTCTATATGAGGCAATTTGCCCTAGAAAAACAATAAGAGAAGACTTTCGGGGTGAAGCGCCGCCGTCTCGAGGCAGAACCTAGGCAGGAGCACTTTTGCTCTCCAGCGGAGCGATTTCGCCGGGGATACTTCCCTCCGAGAGGGGGAAAATCAAAGCCATCATCATCACCAATGCTCCTCTCGTCATGGGAGGGCTCATCTCCATCAACATCTTCACTAGCACCATCTCATCTCAAAACCGTAATACATCTCTTGTATTCAATCTTTGTCTCGAACCCCAGATTAGTACATGTGGGTTGCTAGTAGTGTTGATTACATCTTGTAGTTGATGCTAGTTGGTTTATTTGGTGGAAGATCATATGTTCACACTACTGCAGGATGCTGCTAACGCGACACTACAATCAGAGACCCTTCGAGAAATTGTGTGTGATGCCATAATCGCAAACGGTGGTGTATGAAAACCGTCAGAAATGTCTAAAACGTTCGCGATGACGGATGCATCAAACACGGTTCAGGTTTTAGTTGCGTGTGCGATGAAGGGCATATGGTTTAGTTCAATTAACTATTTGTGATGAGGAGGAACAAAATAAACGGGCAGCCAGATGAGGGCATGTGTGATACACAGCATACGGTTCACTCGTATGAACTGTTTGTGATTAGGCAACGCGAAAGAAACTGGCAGCCAGATGAAGGTGTGTGTGATATACAGCATACGGTTCACTCAGATGAACTGTTTGTGATTAGGCACGAGAACAGAAACGGTTCAATATAACAAGATGTGTTTGATACGCGCTAAACAGTTCCGTAATCAGAAATGTGTGCGAAGACCGATAATAACGCAGACGATTGCTTCTAATAAGACGTATGTGATATGCTCTGTCTACACAACATCTATTGGCCATTGTGGGACGGGCGGTCATCCGGATACGCCACAAGGATGTGAAGAGGCATTCCTATCAGCAAGGACTAGTTGTTCCACCAGTAGCTCATATAAGAAAACTATCAAGTTAAGTGTGCTCAGGCTGGAGCAGCCATCGGATGGGTGACTGGATGGGAAGTTGTGTCGATGTTAAATTAGGTGATGGGATGGGTCATTTCGGTCTGACCGAAATGCCCCATTCCCTCAGCTAATTTAACCTCGAGGTCCTTGTTTTTTTAACACATGTTAAAGAAGGTCTACTGCATTACTTTTTGACAATGTGCGATATGTGGGATACAGTTGATCCATCCGGCCTATTTGTGATGGAATAGGCAGTGTGTGTTGTGGGCAAACACTTGCTAGTATTCAACCGTTTGGGATTGATGAATTCATCACCGACGGATTCCCTAGTGTGGTCCGTATTCATCTGATCATCATATACAACTTGTGCTAGCTCGATGCTAAGTTTACATTAATTGATGGCGTTTTATGAACACGCCACCGTTTCCTGCCATTTCCTCACATGTTTCCCGCCACCCTGCTATATTGCGCATAGAGGGCGCGCGACGCATGGAGGCGACGAACGCAGCCTATAGCATATCCACCTTTTCCAAGCATGCCAACCCACCAAAGCGCCGCCTCTCCCATCAACCTCGTCGAGGAGGAAAATGAGCAGGCGCCATGGCCCGTCGAGGCCGGGGCGCTCCCCGGCAACGCGATGGATGACGCCGTGATGCGCGTCATCGCCAGGGTTGAGCAAACCTTTGGCACATGGCGCTTGAGTGTCGCGGATCAAGATAGGCATGACAGCGCCGACAGGTTGCAGCTCGCCGCACAACATGATCGATGGCGCGCCGCAGAGCAAGCTAGGCGTGCCCGTGTCGATAGGCTGCGGCTCACCGCACGACGAGGCCGCTGGAGCGCCGCAGAGCGAGAGGCGCAGTGAGACGCACAGCAACAACAGATCCATTGGCGCTTGCTTGTTGTCGACACGGCGTCGCAGCTGGGTACACGTCCCGTCAGTACGCCCATTCCTCGCCAGGAGTGGGCAGAGGCCCTCAGCGCCGTACTTGCACCAGAGGCCGGCCACGCCGTACTTGCACCGGACGCCCGCCGCGACGTTCATGTGGGTGCCGTCGTTCGCCTTGTCTGCGGCCGGCTGGATGCCAACGCGCTGGTCCATAGGCTCGACCGCCTCCTTGGCCTAGGTGTCCACCTGGGCGCAGTAGAGGAACATGGACATCACATCCTCGAGCTGGTGATCTCCGATAAAATAGCCAACTTGAAGCTCGAGATCGTGCTCCAGATGTACCGTGAGCGTGTCGACCGCTTGGACGAACGCCTGCACGAGTTCAGGCAGAGACAAGAGCTACCCTAGGCAAGGGCTATTGGTCATGGTCTCATGGACGCGTTTTATTTTGGAAAGTAGTTTCGACGTGGATAGCTATGTATTCACAACAATCATAGTATTGCTCTGTTTCAATGTGTGTACTCTGTTTTCCATTGCTATATGTTCTGTTTCGATGTGTGTATATACGCTTTCCATTCTGTAGATGTGGATGATATAACAGCTAGATTCAAATTAGTATACAAAAATAGATAGAAAATGCAATTCATTATATATATATATATATATATTAATTGTTCATTAGATCATCACAGAATATATATACATATATATATATATATAATATCATCACATATACGTGATGATACTTAACTACTAGGTACAATACATAAAATTGAAAAACAACAATACTAAAACTAATAATCCCTCCTGGGGCCAGTATTCCGGCAACCCTCGCCAGCAGCTCCCTAGTGCACGGCGTCTTCCCAGTGCGGAGGCGGTACTCCGACTCCTCCACCTCGCAGCGCTTGACGTACCGATCTGCCTCTTGCTGGCAGACGCGCGCGGCCGATCTTGCCATTTCGTTGGGCGCCCACCGGAGCTCCTCATCGGTGGCACGCGAGCTTATCAGCCCACCTCCACGCAGCGACGAGGCGCCCAGCGCCTATGACCTTCCTCGCGAAGTACCCGTCTTCGTACACCTCCTCGGCACGACGACGCTCCCGCCCCCAAAGCTCCGCCACCTCCTTTTTCCAGGCGGCATCACGGGCTTCACAGGCCTCCTGGTACCTGGCTTCCTCCTCCGCCATCTCCTTCTTGAACGCCACTTGCCTGGCTTTCTCAGCCGGCGGCAGCGACTTCCATAGACAAAGATTGTACTGGGCCAAAACCAATCCAAAGTTGGGGGGTCCAGCGCAACCTCGTCACGCAGCACGTAGGGGTCCTAGTCGCTGCTAATCGAGTGAGCGTCCTCGGGGGGCTGTGACTCCTCGTCGGAGCATGGGCAGACCGGCGGCGCCATGGCAGAGATTTGAGAGAGAGACAGAGAGAGGGCGAGCGAGGGGAGGATGTAGATGAGAATGCAGGCGGGACGATGTCAGCAAGGTAGTATTTATTGGCGGCCGGAATCTAGATCGACGGGGACAGTACACACGCCGATCGCGGGAATTTACGAGTACTATAGTTTGAATTACACACATTTCCCGCAGCAAATCCGTGTGTGAACATAACAGCTGACGGTTTACAATACAGAACCTTGTCTGATTAATGATCCCCGCCAATCACCTACCAAACCTCGAGCCGCGAGATTGAGTGCCAATCGTGTGGGGGCCGGTTGTCTTGCTAGATCTTTACATTTTCTTTTTTAAACACCAGATATTTACATCATCTGACGATTTTTTAACTCGCACACAAGTACACAAAAATATGATTTTTCTAACCGTTTTCGTTAGGCGTTGCATTTAGATGTAGTTCAAATTTGAATTACGGTCATTAAATGGTTAGAAAATCACTTAAATGTCTTTAAAAGGTCAAATGACTCCTGAAAATTTCCAAATTTTCACATGACAGTTGTATTAGTGCATGTTAAACATAGGAAAAAATTTGAAGGCCGTAAGAAGAAGCTATCTCCCGTCCGTCAACAAACATGCATTGTTCCCTCTCGGAACCACGAACCTTCTAGTGAGTTGCTCCGGTTTGTGAGGGGTGTGTGTCCAAACTTTCGTCAAACAGGCCAATTTTTTACCTCATCATCTTGGTGGCATGACATTAAATCAAGCGAGGTTTCATTTTTTTGAATTAAAATGCCATGGCATGCACTCCATGCATGTGACAATGCCTTGACACCAATATTTTTGAAAATTCCTTCGAATTTACTGCACATGGAAGTAACTCGCACACAAGTACACAAAAATATGATTTTTCAAACCGTTTTGGTTAGGCGTTGCATGTAGATGTAGTTCAAATTGCGGTCATTAAATGGTTAGAAAATCACTTAAATATCTTTAGAAGGTCAAATGACCCCTGAAATTTACCAAATTTTCACATGACAGTTGCACGTTAAACGTACGAAAAAATTTAAAGGCCGTAAGAGGAAGCTATCTCCCGTTCGTCATCAAACATGCATTATTCCCTCTCGGAACCACGAACCTTCTAGCGAGTTGCTCCGGTTTGTGAGGGGTGTGTGTCCAAACGTTCATCAAACATGCCAATTTCTTTACCACATCATCTTGGTGGCATGACATTACATCAACCAAGGTTTCATGTGTTTCTGACCATTTTTCTATTTTTTTGAATTACAATGCCATGTCACTGCATGCATACATATGCATGTGTCCATGTCGTGAGACCAATATGTTTGAAAACTCCTTCTAATTTACTGCACATGGAATTAACTCGCACACAAGTACACAAATATGATTTTTGAAACCGTTTTGGTTAGGCGTTGCATGTAGATGTAGTTCAAATTTGAATTACGGCCATTAAATGGTTAGAAAATCACTTAAATGTCTTTATATGGTCAAATGACCCCTTAAATTTACCATATTTTCACATGACAGTTGCACGTTAAACGTAGGAAAAAATTTGAAGGCCGTACGAGGAAGCTATCTCCCGTTCGTCATCAAACATGCATTGTTCCCTCTCGGAACCACGAACCTTCTAGCGAGTTGCTCCGGTTTGTGAGGGGCGTGTGTCCAAATGTTCATCAAACGTGCCAATTTCTTTACCACATCATCTTGGTGGCATGACATTACATCAACCAAGGTTTCATGTGTTTCTGATCATTTTTCTATTTTTTTGAATTAAACTGCCATGTCACTCCATGCATACGTATGCATGTGTCCATGTCGTGAGACCAATATGTTTGAAAATTCCTTCTAATTTACTGCACATGGAATTAACTTGCACACAAGTACACAAATATGATTTTTCAAACCATTTTGGTTAGGCGTTGCATGTAGATGTAGTTCAAATTTGAATTATGGTCATTAAATGGTTAGAAAATCACTTAAATGTGTTTGAAAGGTCAAATGACCCCTAGAATTTTCCAAAATTTCACATTACAGTTGTAGTAGTGCACGTTAGACGTAGAAAAAATTTCAAGGCCGTAAGAGGAAGCTATCTCCCGTTCGTCATCAAACATGCATTATTCCCTCTCGGAACCATGAACCTTCTAGCGAGCTGCTCCGGTTTGTGATGGGTGTGTGTCCAATCTTTCATCAAACATGCCAATTTCTTTACCACATCATCTTGGTGGCATGACATTACATCAACCAAGGTTTCATGTGTCTCTGACCATTTTTATATTTTTTTGAATTAAAATGCCATGTCACTCCATGCGTACGTATGCATGTGTCCATGTCGTGAGACCAATATGTTTGAAAATTCCTTCTAATTTACTGCACATGGACTTAACTCGCACACAAGTACATAGATATGATTTTTCAAACCGTTTTGGTTAGGCGTTGCATGTAGATGTAGTTCAAATTTGAATTACGGTCATTAAATGTTTAGAAAATCACTTAAATATCTTTAGAAGGTCAAATGACCCCTGAAATTTACCAAATTTTCACATGACAGTTGCACGTTAAACGTAGGAAAAATTTTGAAGGTCGTAAGTGGAAGCTATCTCCCGTTCGTCATCAAACATGCATTGTTCCCTCTCGGAACCACGAACCTTCTAGCGAGTTGCTCCGGTTTATGAGGGGTGTGTGTCAAAACTTTCGTCAAACATGCCAATTTCTTTACCACATCATCTTGGTGGCATGACATTACATCAACCAAGGTTTCATCTGTTTCTGAATTTGTTTTTGAATTAAAATGTCATGCCACTCCATGCATACGTATTCATGCATATGTGTCCATGTCGTGATACAAATATGTTTGAAAATTCTGTCTAGTTTACTGCACATGGAATTAACTCGCACACAAGTACACAAACATGATTTTTCAAACCGTTTTCGTTATGTGTTGCATGTAGATGTAGTTCAAATTTGAATTACGGTCATTAAATGGCTAGAAAATGACTTAAATGTCTTTAAAAGGTCAAATGACTCCTAGAATTTTCAAAAATTTGACATTACAGTTGTAGTAGTGCACGTTAGACATAAAAAAAATTGAAGGTCGTAAGAGGAAGCTCCCTCCCGTTCGTCATCAAACATGCATTGTTCCCTCTCGGAACCACGAGCCTTCTAGTGAGTTGCTCCGGTTCGTGAGGGGTGTGTGTCCAAACTTTGGTCAAACATGCCAATTTTTTTACCAAATTATCTTGGTGGCATGACATTACATCAACCAAGGTTTCATGTGTTTCTGATTTTTATTTTATTTTTTTGAATTAGAATGCCATGTCACTCCATGCTTAATTGTGTCATAGCCGTTAGACCAATATATTTGAAAATTCCTTCCAATTTACTGCACATGGAATTAAATCGCACACAAGTACACGAAATATGAGTTTTCAAACCGTTATGGTTAGCTGTTGCATGTACATGTAGTTCAAATTTCAATTACGGTCATTAAATGGCTAGAAAATCACTTAAATGTCTTAGAAGGTCAAATGACCCCTGAAATTTTCCAAAATTTGACATGACAGTTTTATTAGTACTACAAAATTTCTCGTTCATTTAAAACACCATCCTTTGGCACTTTATTCCAAATTCGTCTTTCACAGCTAATAAAAAATATCTACAACATCACACACACTTGTTCTCTAGGAACTGTTTGTGATGAAAATATCTGGGTCTATTTAAGTCTCCCTGCTTAAGCTTCGTCGGCTCGTCTGCTCTAGTGCCGGCAACCCTCAAATCCACGAATCCCGATCCCCATTCCCGCACCCCCTTCTTGCAAAGATGACGCCGTGGAAATGCTTCGTGAAGGCCCTTACGATGCCCGGGTCCCCCGAGCGCCGTCGCCTGCGCCGAGAGCACGGCCGCCTACGCCGAGAGCGCCGCCGCATCCGCATTGAGCGCGGCCGCTTCCATCGAGAGGGCGTTGCTGCAACGACGGCTGCAAATGCCGAGAGCGCTTGAGCTGCCGTCTGTGCCGCTGATGTCGCCCTGGCCCGAGTTGATGCCATCCACGCCAAGATCGAGGATGCACACGCCAAGATATTCCAGGCCACCTCGCACTCCAGCATGCAACCCATGTCTGAAAAGGTGGCGGTGGCCATGGAGCACTTGCTTCCTCATAAGGTTGTCGAGCGGGAGCTAGAGATGCACGAGGCGGCGAAGATCGAGGAGCGCCGGGAGGAGGAGTTGCGCGTGGCCGAGGTCGAGGTAGAGAAGAGTTTGTCCGTCGAGGAATCGGTGGTGGATTACCAACGCGAGCTCTGGCGCAGCCACTACTACTGGTACTACAACCTTGAGGGCGGCGCCGAGGACGAGGACGAGGATGAGGACGCGGTCAACTTCAGCAGGGGGGGACACGGAGTCCACTAACGGCGGCATGTCGCCAGGACAAGTCATCAACGTCTCATCTCACACCGGCGATGCATAGGCCAGCGTGGCGTCGGATTTTTAATTATGCATACTTAGGCTTTGTTTTTAATGCTGGTCCTTTGTTAGAGCAATGTTTAGGTCAACTGTCTCTGTGTAATTACTAAAATTGCTCGATTCAGTAAGTGTGGTCTGTCTGCTGTACGCTCTTTTGTGTGCCCAAATTAGCAAGCAATGTTAAATTATGCAATGACGTACCCGGGGAAATTTCCACCAAAATTTGAATTATCAAACTCTTCCCATGTGCGTAAAGCAGAAGAATCGTTTGCGATGCACACAATCATTCAAAGTGAATGGTCCGGCGGCACCGCGCGCAAAGTTTCCCTCCACATTTCCAAAATTTTGGCCTACCGCCAAAATATCTACCCCCGCCCCCGTTCCCCACCCCCTTTTCTCCCCGACCACAAGTCACATTTCCCCTGTTTCCTCCTTCCTTCCTTCCTTGCTAAGCTATAGCCGCTTCCTCTCTCTCGCCGTCTCGCATCCTACCGCCGGGTTGCCATGGTCTTCTTCAAAGACATCTCCAGCGGTTCCTCCTCCGGCGACTACTCCTTCACCACCCGGGTATGCCTCTCTTCTCTCTCTTGGGCTATGACTTGGAATGAAGGATTTTTACCCGAAGGTTGATTTGAGTCGTTTCTTCCTCTTGTAGCTCCCTAAAACCATCATTGGCAATGAATGGAGTGGGTTGGCTGAAGATCTAGCTGCTCGTTGTCACCATCCATCTCCATGCGTGAAGCTACTTGCGTTTGATTCTCTCAACACTGGGAGGAAGTTTCTCGCACGTGCAGAGAAGGTTAGACCCACTTCCGTTGTTACAAATCATTTGTTAGATGTGATTCAGACATTGTCACGGTCCCAACCCATTCATACCACACTTTCAACCAAACGCATCCTAAGACAGTGTCACAGTTTGTACCTAGTATCTTAAATTGTTGCCATCTCTTCAGCGGTGCCATTAGAAAATTATTTGGCACCGCTTCAGCAGTTTGTGCAGCCAACTTTGGTCCACACATCCGAGCAGCCAAGCAGTAAAATACTAAACCTTTATGGCACGAAGGAACTGGGCATCGGAGCAACTACGTGCTCCGGAGTTCGGGTCCCTGATTTTTTTTCGCTGCATCGGCTCGCCAGTTTAGGGCACCGGGGTGAGGCGTAGCAACAGTTGTCTTTACACCAGTTTTGGCATACATAGTGGACGGCCTTAGTGTTGTTATTTCTATGTTACTAAATTTGTGCATGTAAACACCTGTTAGTATCAATTTGCTATCATCCAAACACCGTCGCTATGATGTTACAGTTATATTTACCTTCCTCATAAAATGTTCAATTTGTTATTTATTGTACATGAGTAAGAACTTGTAGCGTCGTTGTAGTTAATTATAGCTTCTGATGTTCCAGAATTTGGTTGTTGTCTCAGTTACCAATTATTTTATTTGCACATTGATCTTTTTCAGAAGATATGTCATAATTAACATGTTTCTTCAGTTTTTCAAAATACGCATTTGTGATTTTCTATGTTGCTATAAACCCATTTCCCCTAAAATTGTTACTGATCTAGTTTTCAATATTATAGGATGAATGGAAGTGTTCTTACTTGGAGTGGGTTGATCAAGAGTGGCCAGAGTCTTTGAAGATGTGCCTAACGATGCTCTGGAGAGTATGAGGAAGTGAACACATGTAGGCTTACAAAAAGTCTTGTCAACGCTGAAGCATATTTCAAGATGCGGGCTAAAAAGTTGAAGGTGGAGAATGAGCTCATATTTTTTAAATCGGACTTTGCTAAGATGGTGTTGGCGAAGGAGGAGGCACTTTCCCAGTTGGCCCGTGCAAAACGGGTTCTTACTGAACTGAAAGCAGAGGTGGATAAGACGACCCTGGATGATCTCGATTAGGGAAATGAATATATTGTTCTTATGAAGTTAAACTAGCTACATGTTGTACTGTGCTGCTTTCATGTAGCTACCGTACTATGATGTTATAATATAGGGATAATTGTTTCTATGCCCTTAGTTGGGTCACCCTCGACTGATTTGCCCAGCTTTGACCGCTCCCCTTGTGTTTTTGCCCTTCCGGCATGTCTCCGTCCAGTCAGCGCCGTTTGACCACAAACGACGCGTTACTTTGGACACCGCTTGCCCCCGTGCTCACTCACACTCTCTCATTCCCCACTCTTGCTCTCTCTTTTCCCCTCTGACGAACCCTAAATTATGGCGTCGAGCGGCGGACGGCCAGATCCATTGCAAGGTGATGGGGAAGAGTGGAGAAAGCGTCGGCGGCGGCCACTGCGGTGGTAGGAATAGCACACCTCCACTGCAGCACAGAGAAGGCGGCTGTGGCGGCACGAACGGCGACAAGGGAAGCTCCTGTGGCGGATCTGCACCAACGGCGAAAAGCGGTGGAGGATCTGCACCAACGGCGACAAGCGGGGGCGGATCTGCACGGCAAATCCCCCCAGGGTTAGTAGCAAACCTGGTTTTCTCAGTTTTTTCAGATGAGATTTGCTTGTATTTAGGGTTTAGTCTAAAGTTTGTGTGTTTTGTCACTAGATATTGTTCCCCCATAGGATGGATCCAGCTACAACGTTCTTTCTTTCAGTTCGAATGGAGACCACTGTTTTATTTTCTGCTGCTACAAAAGGAAAAGATTGTGGATTCACTTTTCCTTTAGTTGTGGACAACACTAGTTCATATAATAATTTTAAGGCTGCTATTTGTGCCAAGTATCCATGGGGATTGTTTGATGTTGTGGAGATCAGATATTGGGATAGTTCCAAACTTTGTTGGGTCCCTGTGCAGTGTGATGCAGAGTTAGGTCTGATGTTTGCAAGTAATGCAACAACTATGTCATGCAATTTGGAAATCATAGTTATACAAAGAACTAGTGGTCAGAGATGTGTGAACACATCTAGTTCCAGGCCATCTGCATCCAGAACTAGGGCTAGCAGTAGAACACCAAGTGGTCCTAGAACACCAAGTGCTTATGCAGCTGCAAGTGTCAATGAAAGCCAAGAAAACCAAAAGAAGCCACTTGATCCTGTTCTGGAGGAGGCATTGCCTGATGCACCTGGTGTGGAGGATGAGGTTCTATATCCTGGATATGTCCAGCACAATAATGATGAAGGAGATGCAGCAGATAAAGAGTACATTCCTGCAGAATTTTCAGATGCAGATGAGGATGAGAAGCAAGAGGATGTTGAGATGGGAGTTTTGAAGATGCGTAAGAGGACAGGCTCAGAAGATGTATGACAGGGAAAATCCATGTATTGATGAAGGTGTGGTTTTCCCTAGTGCAGTTGATTGCAGAAATGCAGTTTCAAGCTTCTCAATCAAGTCGAAACTGAGTTCCTTACTCAAAAGTGATCCAACAAGGTTTACTGTCAAATGTGCTTATGAGAGATGCAAGTGGAGACTGCATGCCTCTTTAATGAGGAAGAGCACACTGTTTCAGGTATTACATAGTTTATTTTCAGGTATTGCATTTTCTGTACTAATCTCATTGTTTTTTTGGTTTGTTTCAGATTAAAGTCAACCCATATCAGCATACATGTCCTAGTGTGAATAGATCTCAGAGATTGAGAGCTGCAAAAAGAAGATGGATAGCAGATGCTTCTATGGCTTGGATCAGAGCAAATCCAGGAATTGGTACAAAGGAAATTCAGAGCAAGTTGTTAGAGAAATATGGTGTGGAGGTGCCATATGACAGATGCTACCATGGCAAAGAGATTGCACTTGACAAACTGTATGGAAAGTATAGTGATAGCTTTCAGCTGTTATATACTTTCAAGGCTGAAGTAGAGAGGGCATCACCAGGCAGTATTGTGGAAATTGTGAAGCACACAGTTGAGTACAAGATGAATAACAAGAAGTTCTACAAGGAGTGCTTTAGAAGGGTGTTTGTGTGCTTCAAAGCATGTCAAAAACGTTTTCTAGAGGGGTGTAGGTCATACCTAGCTGTAGATGCTACTGCACTGACTGGTAGGTTCAGAGGGCAACTTGTGGCAGCATGTGCACTAGATGGACACACCTGGTTATTTCTTGTTGCATATGGTGTTTTGGAAGGGGAGTCAATTGAGAGTTGGACTTGGTTTTTTAGCAACCTAAAGAAAGTAATAGGTCATCTAGAAGGTTTAGTGATACATACTGATGCTTGCAAGGGATTGGAAGCTGCTGTTGAGGATGTTTACCCTGGAGTGGAGCACAGAGAGTGCATGAGGCACTTGGCCCAAAATTTCAGCAAGAAATTCAAGCTCTAGAAGGCAAGCAACAGTGGGACATTATAGATCCTGGATTCAATTTGTGTGCTCCTATTCAACATAGAGCTCCAGGCAGACCAAGAAAGCAAAGAATTAGAAGTGGCACTGAAGGAAAAGGCCTTGGTCCTAGGAAGCACAAGTGCAAAAGGTGTGGGAGATGTGGACACAAAGCCAAGGGCTGCAAACAATCTGTTGATCCAACCTTTGGAGAAGATGAACATTGGGGAGCAGACAATGCAGATGATCATCCTACAGCCAATGAACCAGCAGAAGCAGAAATACAAGAGGAGGAGGAGGAGGATGAGATAGCACCTGATGTTCTTCAGCAGCAGATCTCACCACCAAAGGAGCCATCACATGATGCATCTACAGGAGCTAGTTGTGCAGTCAGGTATAAGATCTTGGCTTACAAATTCTTACATGTTTTGATCTTACTGCTTTATAAAATCTTTCAAATTGTGATGTGCTTCCACTTGTTTTAGCCCTAGGAATAATTATAAAAGGGCAGCAGCAAGAGGAGCTTCTCCCAGGTGTGTCAAGCAGAAAACAGATGTGGAATAGGAGCAAGAAAGCAGTGTTCAAAGAGCAGTAGCAGCAGTTGAACCTCCAAACCCAGCCAAGAACACTAGAAGCAAGGCAATGCTAGCTCCAAACCCAGCCAAGAACACCAAGAGCAAGAAACTTAAGTTCTAGTGCTATGTTATATTTGCCAGTGATGTTATCTTGTTGTTATGCACTTAAGTTCTAGTCAGTTTGTTCAACAACTGCTAGTTGGTACAATGTCAGTTTGTTCTATTTGGTACAATGTCAGTTTCTTGAATTTGGCACAATGTCAGTTTGTTGAATTCGGTACAATGTCAGTTTGGTAAAATATGTTCTCTATTTGGTACAATTGGTTGCTCTATTTGCTGAATTTGGCACTATATATGGAATAAATATGTATTTGGTACAGTGTCACAAGCATCAGCAGTGAATCATGATCCTCAAATTTAGCATACAATAGTGCATCATAAACAACATTCAACACATCTCTCACACACACTTTCTTCAACAACTGCTAGAAACTAGAACACAAAAAACACAGCAACACACATTCCTACAAACAACAATGCCAGAACTAGAAGCATCTCATCTCTCTCTCACTGTCTTCTTCAAAGCAAGATTTTTCTTTGACAGCTCCATGTTTTGCTTCTGCATTTTGTGGCTTCTGATCCAGCTTTGTTCTAGCTCTGCGTGCAAGTCTTCAAAAGCAAGGGCAGCACGCAATGGAGGAGGAGGATCAACCCAAATGACTCAGTGACACTCATGTGGTAACTGCTTGAACATCAAATTAACAAAACATTAGAGATTGCATAAACAACATCTTTAACATGGTATAGTTCACAAGATCTTACATCTAGAGGACACCCTAAAAGCAGTGACGGTGTTAGCTCCTCCCCACGCAACACGCCGGGCAGGAACAAGGCCATGACCAGGGCAGCGATGATTTGATAAAAGCTCCAATCCGCAATAACTTTCATCTAGAAGATAGAACTTGGAGACATGCTCCACAATCCCGACCCCATCAACCTAAATCAAAAATTTCCCCAATTATCACAAGC
Organism: Aegilops longissima; assembly: GCA_021605205.1. Lineage (NCBI taxonomy): Eukaryota > Viridiplantae > Streptophyta > Magnoliopsida > Poales > Poaceae > Aegilops > Aegilops longissima. The sequence continues at coordinate 67,007,228 of CM038678.1, read as the reverse complement.
CCTAGAACGCATTGGGGGGGGGGGGAGGAAGAAGCGTTGCCGGAGTTTTACTTACTTACCTCTCCGACCACCGGCGAGAAGATGGAAGAGCCCGAGCTCACCATGCGTCGCCGCTCCTTGCTCTACCACGCCACGCCTTGCCTCCCACTCCTTTTTCCTTGCCGGCACTCTCGCTATCCTCTGTTTGCTTGTGCTAACACACTGAGGACAAAGGGGTATCAGGTATAGCACCGACAGGGGCAAAAATGTCCAAAGTAACGCGTCATTTGCGGTCAAACGGCACTGATTGGACGGAGACGTGCCGGAAGGGCAAAAACGCAAGGGGAGCGGTCAAAGCTGGGCAAGACCGCGTGTTTTCCAAAATTAGGGGCAAATCAGTCGAGGGTGACCCAACTAAGGGTATAAATTCAATTTGCCCTATAATATATTTATGTGCTTGATATGAAATTGGCAAACAGCTGTTCGATATGAAATGTGAATTTGCGTAATACTGGAATTATTGATTGTAAACTAATGAACCTGCTAAATGTGTCATGGACCTTTGCAAACGGTTCTAGGAGTAAAAGTGCTTGTGATGGATAGCCCAATGCCACAAAGTTTTCTTCATCAAATCGTGTGTGATGTAGTTGATAAAAGCAAACAGTTAACCAAGGAAGACCGTGTGAGATAGTTACACCTTTCACACACGAGACTACACATGAAACTGTTTGGGATTTACGTCCAAACGAAAACGTTTTTCCTGGATTGACTGTGTGGGATGTACATAAGAACGGAAACATATTCCTTGGATTGACTGTGTGTGATATACATACGAACGGAAATGTTTTTCTGGGATTCACTGTGTGGGATGTACATACCTACGGAAATGATTTTCTTGGATTACCGTGTGGGATGTACATACCTACGGAAATGATTTTCTCGGATTACCGTGTGGGATGTACATACCTACGGAAATGATTTTCTCGGATTACCGTGTGGGATGTACATACCTACGGAAATGATTGGGTTTCGATTCCTCGCCTAATCGCACACGGCCCCAGCCTGGGTCCCAGGAGGGCCTATCCCCGATGATTTCTGGGTTGTGTGGGAAGGACACCCTATCGCACACACTCACTTGGCGACGGTTCCAAATGCCGTCGCGGAAAGGGGTAAAAACCATTTGTTTAGGACCGACGCACACGAGTGTCAGATTGTTAATAATATTATTATTCTCCTCTAATTATGAACATGAATATGATTTGTGAGTATTTCTGTTTGTCCTTGAGGACATGGGAGAAGTCTTATTATAAGTAATCATGTGAAGTTGGTTTTTGTTCAATATTTTGATGTGTGTTATGTTGTTCTTCCTCTAGTGGTGTTGTGTCAACGTCGACTACACGACACATTACCATGCTTGGGCCTAGGGGAAGCCATTGTGTGAGTAAGTATATGATGGGTTGCAAGAGTGACAGAAGGTTAAACCCTAGTTTATGCGCTATTCAGTAAGGGGCTGATTTGGATCCATATGTTTCATGCTATGGTTAGATTTATCTTAATTCTTGTTTCATAGTTGTGGATGCTTGCAAGAGGGGGTAATCATAAGTGGTTTGTTTGTTCAAGTAAGAACAGCACCCTAGCACCGGTCCACCCACATAAGAACTTATCAAAGTAGTGAACGTGAATTAACGAATCATGATGAAGTTATGTAGACAAAATTCCCATGTTTCCTCAAGAACGATATGCCCACTATAAGAAGTACTTTCAGCTTGTCCTTTGCAATAAAAGTATTGGGCCACCTTGCTACACTTTGTTACTTTGGTTACTTTTTACTTGTTGTGACAGAGAATACCTTGTCACAACAATTCTACAACACTTGCAGAGAATACCTTGTTGAAAACCGCTTATTGATTCCTTCTACTCCTTGTTAGGTTCGACACTCTTACTTATCAAAAGGACTCACTACAAAAAAAGACACATCCGCGACATTATGACCCAAATGAAAACTTTTTCTGTCATGGATTTTTCTATCATGGATATGAAGTTTTATGATGATAATTGTGACAAAAACACGTATCATCCTAGATGTGGTGGGCTCCTACTTGTATGACAAAAATTATGATAGGAAATGTGATTTTCATCCTGGGCAGGCCGGAGACGCATCTGCATGATATTCTTTGGGCCGTCCATGACGTAAAAAATCATGGTAGAAGTGGGCGCGAGGAAATTTTCGGGGAGTTCCTAGTTATGGTGGGTGGTCGGGCCCGAGCGATGCAGTTGCTTGTGCATTTCTCTCATACGCGCACGTGTGTGCCAGCCATGTTCGCTAACTGAACCCGAGCGAGGCGTTCTCTTACTAAAACCGAGTGATCGATCTCGCCCTCGCACTATGTACTGAACTCGAGCGATCGATCCAGTACGTACTGAACCTGATCGATCCCTTTGCTGCTAACTGAACAAAAGCGATTCATGTACTACTAACTAAACCCGATCGATCCTTCTCGCTGCTTACTGAAGCCGATCGAGCCCCGTGCGAGACGTAGCCGGTTCTTGCTTCTCGATGAACAACGCATGTTGCTGTCGCGTGTGCGATACGTAGAATGAGTCAAGACTTGCATCGATCGAGCCCCTTGCGCATGAGATGGTGAGTTGACCTAGCCAGTTGGACGACTATGGATGAACAGTTCCTGTTGTTGTCGCCCACTCTCATACGCCTCACCTCACCCGATGGGTTGGCTGTGGATGAACATTACTCTTGCTTGGTTGGCGCTGGATGAACAGGACCACGATCGATCGAGGAGGCCGTGCCGCGGTACGCCACACCTCAGCCGGTTGGGCATGGATGAACAGGAGCCCGTGGAGGCCGTAGGCAATTGTCGATGAACACTAGCCCGTGGAGGCTGGAGGAAGTAGACGGTGATGAACAGTAGCCTGTGCAGTCCTGTTTTGCAGTACGCCACACCCCTCTCGATGAACAGGACCCCTGACCGTAGGCGGTTGGAGAGAAGTTTGTTTTGTCCGTTTTGTGGTGCGCCATAGCCCTCCCGATGAGCAGGACTCTATTTCGACCATAGGCGGTTGGAGAGAAGTCTGTTTCGTACATTTTGCAGCACGCCCGACCCCTTCCGATGAACAGGGCCACATTTCGACCGTAAGCGGTCAAAGAGGAGTTTGTTTCCTCCGTTTTGCGGTATGCCAGACCCCGAGCCGGTGCGGGTCGATGAACAGGACCCCGTTTCGGCTGATCTATCCAAGTCGCTTGGCTCCCGATTAACAGGACGCATTCCGACCCGGTCGCTTTTGGCTCCCGATGAACACGACGATGTTTCCTTCGTTCTGATCCAGCCGGTTGGCTGCCGATGAACACGAGGCCATTGCTTTGTATCCCCACGATCGTCTCTCTATGTACACAAGTCCTGGCCGTACGTATGAGCGACTATGTGTTCGAGACCCCGCCCGTATGTATGTACGTGGCTGTCTTTTTTTTGCAGCGTGGTTGTACGTAATTGTGCACAATTTAGACGGGACTGCGTGACATGCTACGTTAGGGGCTCTACTACGACACATGCAGCTCCTTACTCGGCCACGGTTCATCGTTGCAGCGAGACCCATCAACCAGTATATACGTACACGATTGCAACCAGATAGATAACGCTATGTACGCCTCGACCTGGTGGATCCCAACTATCAGGGGAGAATAAGGAGGCACTTCCTTGCTTGCGAAGTTATAGCTGGTGGGTCCCAACTGTCAGGAGGGGCAATCATTTTTTTGCACGTAGTAAGGAGACACTTTCTTGCGTGCAAAGATTTATGGTAGGTCCCAGCTGACAGGGGGAGGAAGTTTTTTCACGCGTAATAAGGAGGCACTTTCTTGTGTGCGAAGATGTAGCTGGTGGGTCCCAGCTGTCAGGGGGAGGAATCATTTTTCTTGCACGTAATAAGGAAGCACTTCCTTGTGTGTGACCATGGACCTCGTGGGTCCCAGTTGTCATCCTGTTCATGTACAATGCTCTTCCGATGGATGTCGTTCGTTAAACATGTTGACGACGTCGTACCGAGAGCACCAAGGTGGTGGACGACGACAAGGACAAGGAAGGGAACGACCCAGAGCCGGGGAAGACTTGGTCGTGGTTGCCCAAGCGGAGGGAAGTACGAGGGTTTAGTAGTTCGGCTGGGGAGTGAGGCTGCCGTCGCTGGAAAATAACATGAGGTGTGGGTGAGTAGATGGATGGCCTGGCCAGCGGTGGGAGTTGGATGGGACGGTGAGGCCAGCGCGGCAGCATAGCTGACCACGGGAGGCGGGAGCACGTAGTCACACCGATGCTGGTTTGGGCGGCTGGAGCAAGAAGATTAGAGATTTAAAAAGCACCACGGTCGTTGGATTAATATCGAACGGTCACTGCTGCTGGAATCGTTTGTTGACTAAGTTGACAAAGCCTTGCGTACACGTCAAACTAGTAGGCCCACAAGTCAGCATCCAAATCTGTTGCAAATAGCATACATCCCATTTGCTATTATTTTTAAAAATTTACAGCCCATTTCCTAACTCTTAACCAATTTTGTAGCACATATTCTTTTTGTTAGAATTACAGCCCATATTTTGGCCATGTTTAAAAGTTTCAACGAAATTTTGCATATTTTGGTGGGGTCTAAAATATTTTTAATCCTGAAATTTCTAGTCAGGTTCAAACTTCTAAAAAATAAATTTATATTAAATATAAAATCCAATGAAATTTTCCTCCGAAAAAATCACTAAATTTTAAAATATCAAAATCCGGAAAAAGAGATTTGAGACTAATTGTCTGTTTGCTGTATTTTTTGAATTTACAGCCCATTTCTTATAACTTATAGCCCATTTTCTGGCCGAGTGCATCCCTCCTCGTCTTGAAAGATTTCCAACCCAGCAGGTCGGAGAAAACCAAGTAGGCCTTTGTTGGGTATTTTGCAAAAAATAAAAAAGTTGGGCTATCCATTTTTAGAAAAAAAACCAACTGGGTCGGTCATGTGGTAAACATAAAATAAAAGCCTGGGCTAGACGGGCCACAGCCCCTGCACAGCCTAGTTGATACCCTGCTCCCTGTCAAGAACAAAAAATACTGCGTGAGTTGTTGGGTCCTTGGTGTCAACCGCTCCTTGTGAAATTCTCTTATTTATTGACTATGTTGACAATGGTGTGGGACCCAGATGTACAAAAACCATTAGGAGGAAGCAATTTTTTCTTGTAATAAGGAGGCACTTGCTTACGTGCTGCCATGACCCTGGTGGGTCCCTACTGTCATCCTCTTCACGTATAGTCATCTCCTAATTCCTCTCAGTTATTGACCATGTTGACAATGCCAGAGGGTGGCGCCACAGCGGGCAAACCAAGGCGGAGGCCGACGGCAAGGCCTTGTGTGGGAACAAATAGGAGCCGAGGAAGATGCTGCAATGTGGTCGCAAGTGGAGGGGAGTATGAGGGTTGACTGGTTCATGCGCGGGGTGGGGCTGACTTTGCCCGAGAATAATAGGAGATGTGTGGGAGTAGAGGGATGGTCTAGCCAACGATTTAGGATACGTGGGGCTGCGATGCGTGGGCGGAGGCGGAGGCGGAGCTAGTCATGGGAGGCGGGAGCGGGTGGGACCGACGGTGTGGTTTGTTTTGGGCGGCTGGAGGAAGAAGATAAGAGATAGAAGAATCACGACAGATGTTGGATTTCAATCCAACGGCTATGGCATGCAGAATCATTTGTTTGCAAAGTCGACACCAACTTGTATAAGCACTTGGGTTTTCTAATGCCGCTCGAGTGATGGTCTTTCCCTTTGTAACCACGCCATAGAGTAATTTACTTTTGGTCATCAAAAACATTTAGTCAGATAGAAATCAACTAGGTTGGGTTGTATCTAGGAGGTAAATATACCTGGGCTGCGCGTGCCGGAGCCCGGTTGCAACCTGAGTTTCAAAATGCTTGTGGGGCACATATCGAGGAAGCAATGAATAGTATCTCTGTCTACTATCTGTTTCATCTAGGGTATCTACTATGTGATTCATCTTGGGTAAAGCAGCCATCATCTGGTTTTTTATTTAACTAAAGCTATCATCTGCCTGATACCATTATTTTTGGATATATCCACTGGTTGTTATCACTCTAAATTTTTACATGCACTCCTTACGTAACCTCACTATATTGTTTTCCTATGCATGTCAATTATTGCACACAGTCATGCTAAACATGTAGAGAAAACGAGAAGAGTGTTGCACGACAATACAATGTCATGCAGACGTCGTTCCATGGGGGGTGCAATGGCAGACCCAGCTCCAAATTGTAATCTAGAGGAAGATAGTTGTTCAGATGTGGGTTCAAAGGGAACTGACCACTCCTATTTACCCCCCGAGGTGTTTTCTCTAACTTGGCATGATGATGTTGGTCATTTCATGCAAATGGCGCCTTGCATTGCTTACTTTCGACATCATATATGACATCTTCTTAGTTTAGACATGTTTTGTAATGCCACCTGTTTAGTTTATATACTCCCTACGTTCCATAATGTAGTTGTGTATAGATTTTTGAAAAAGTCAAACTTCGCAAACTTTGATCTAGTTTGTAGACAAAGTTATTTCTATTGACAATACCAAATCTATAAAATATGAAACTACAGATTATGGTGAATCTAATGATATATGTTTGGCATTCTAGATGTAAATATTTTCCCCACAAACTTGGATGGAGTTTTTTAGGTTTGAAGTTTCAAAAAATCTATGTGCACTACATTATGGAATGGAGGGAGTATCTGTACATTATACAATGCCATCTTTTTCAGTCAAGCATAATATATGTGAAATATGCAATGCCATCCTGTTTATCCAAACATCATATATGTGAATTATATCATGACATTCCTTTTTCTCGTTACATTTCCATTTGTCGACCATCACTACTAGGGAAAAGCTTATACACAGACGCTTACTAGCAGCGCGGGTTTATACCCCTCGCTACTGCTACTTACTAGTAGCGCGGGTTTTTAACCCTCGCTACTACTAAGTTGATAGCAGTAGCGCTGGTTTTTAACCCTCGCTACTACTAATCGGTCTCTACCGTGCCCCCCGGGACATGCCATAGTAGTAGCGCGGGTTTTTAACCCTCGCTACTACTAACTTGATAGCAGTAGCGCTGGTTTTTAACCCTTGCTACTACTAAGCGGTCTCTACTGTGCCCCTGGGCCATGCCAAAGTAGTAGCGAGGGTTATAAACCCGCGCTACTACTAAGTTTTTACCCCTCGCTACTACTAAGAGGTCTCAACCGTGCCCCTCCGGGACATGCCATAGTAGTAGCGAGGGGTAAAAACCCGCGCTACTACTAAGTACTAGGTTTTTTAACAGCCGTGAAATCCCCAATCCCCATCTCCTCATCCAAATCACTCCGCTCCCTCGTCCCTCTTCTGCGACGTCTCCCTCAAATCCGGTGACCTCCTCTTCCACCATAGCCCCTCCTTCCTCCACCTCCTCCTCCTCCGCTGTTGGAAGGAGAGGAAGATCCAACAGAGCGCCGTCCATGACGATGGCCAGATCTCTGATGGATGCAACCCATTTTCAAACCGGAACTAAAGGTCCCATTTTCAAACTCTACCCCCCCCCCCCCCCTGTGGATCGCCTTTTCAATTTTGTAAAAAGCAAAAGAAAATGATTAAAACTTAAAAAATTAAAATCCTTCGAGATGTAGTTATGTTACTACATCTACTAGTTAGGAAAATTTAAAAACTTAAATTTGGACATGTTTTGCAAAAAGTGTAGGGAAAATGTAAAACGGCTATAACTTTTGCATACGATGTCCGAAAAAACGTATAATATATCAAAATGTTCAGCACGAAAATCCGCATCCGATTTTGATGGCTTATGGCCTATTTGCAAATTTTTAGAATCCTCAAATTCTAAAAGGAAAAAAAGTTATGCTCAAATTTCAGTTTTTTTTAATTTTGGTCAAATCTGGTCAAACTTTGGTCAAACTAATTATTCAAGAAGTATTAGTGTTACTAAATAATTAATCAAGAAGTATTAGTGTTACTAAATAATTAATCAAGAATATTAGTGTTACTAAATAATTAATCAAGAATATCAGTTTTTTGGAATTTTGGTCAAATCTGGTCAAATTATGGTCAAACTATGGTCAAACTACTTATTCAAGAAATATTAGTGTTACTAAATAATTATTGTTTTTTAGAATAATAGTTTCAAACTCAAACAGTGCAATGTGTGACTTCATGCTCAAGCTAAACTCCTGAGGGTTAATAGGATTGACTTCTTACTATTGTCAGGAAAACAACAAGTGCAGACTTGGAAACGAGGGAGAATAGAACCCGAAAGTTAAGCGTGCTCAGGCTGGAGTAGTGAGAGGATGGGTGACTGTCTGGGAAGTTAGATGATTTGGAATGATGAGGTGTGATTAGAGATTAGAGATTAAATTGAGCAGCGATGAGGGGTGATTAGAGATTAGAGGTTAAAATAATTCAGAAATTTGAAAATTCGAGAAAAAAATCGAAAAAAAATTCAATTTTTTTTTCAAAGCACGGGTTAGTAGTAGCGCCGGTTTTTATCCACGCTACTACTAACGGACGTAGTAGTAGCGCGGGTGGCACCCGCGCTACTACTACCTATTAGCTGTAGCGTCGTATCAGTAGCGCGGGCACCCGCGCTACTAATATACCTAAAACCTGCGCTACTGCCACTACTAGGAAAAGGCCTACTAGTAGCGCACCAGTTTTGCCTACTAATGGCGCACTACTGGTGCGCCACTAGTACCACGCCACTAGTATTTTTTACTAATGGCGCACCTGTGGTGCGCCATTAGTAGTATAGCCCACGGTGCGCCATTAGTATCTGGTATACTAATGGCGCATCACATAGGAGTGCGCCATTAGTAGCAATTTTTTTAAAATCCTTTTTTCAGAATTTTTTTTATTTTTTAAAAATTTTTCTTAATCTCGGGTCACTATGGCTAATCTCACATCAATATGCTTAATCTCGGGTCAAATCGCACTCTGTGGTCAAACTTCCCAGAAGGTCGCCCATCCTCACACTACTCCAGCCCGAGCACGCTTAACTTCGCAGTTCTATCCAACCCCAGCACCACCTCACTTCACAGGCACTTGTTGATATATCTATCATATCAATCCTATTAAATCTTGTTGATGTCTAGGACTTTGTTCATGTTCATGAGTATGATGAAATTTTGAAAAAATATTTCAAACTTCCCGGTCATATTACATATCATATTTTGAAAACCAATCCAATTTTTTTTGAAACCAATTTTTTTTCTGTTACTAGTGGCTCACCTAGCAAACGGTGCGCCACTAGTAAGTTCAAATTTTTTTCCATTTTTTCCATCTAGATCTTAAAAGCCCCGTAACTTTTTTCTGTTAGGTTTTTGGGGATTTTGAAGATTTAAGGGGTTCCCCCAATTAAATTTGGATGTAACTTTTCGAGTAGATGATTTTTCATATAAAAAAATTTTTAATCCGAGGTCGTATGCAAAAGTTATGCCCATTTTACAAATTCCAGAGAGATTTTGCAAATAATGTCGAAATTCATATTTGTAAATTTTCCCAACAAGTAGACCACATATCACATGGGAAACTTATTTTCTTTTATTTATTTTTTTTAAATTTCCATCATTTTCTTTTATTTTATTTTTAACTGAAAAGGCGGTCCATGGGGGGTGCATTCGGTGGAATTTTTGGGCCAAGTTAGTAATGGCGCATCGTGGGAGTGGTGCGCCATTACTAGTTAAACTAGTAACGGTGCACCACACCCACGGTGCGCCATTACTAGTTTTGAAAAAAAATATAAAAAATTGATTTTTTTTTGAAAAAAACTTAGTGACGGCGCACTGTCCACTGGTGCGCCATTACTAAGTTTTTTTCAAAAACAACTCAATTTTTTTTATTTTTTTAAACTACTAATGGCGCACGGTGTGTGTGGTGCATCATTACTATGTCAACTAGTAATGGCGCACTATCCCACGGTGCGCCATTAGTAACAAAACTTTTTTTATTAAATTTTTCAAAACTACTAATGGCGCACCACACACCAGGTGCGCCATTAGTAATATATTACTAATGGCGCACCTGTATGTGGTGCGCCATTAGTGTCCATATTATCTATAGCCCTTTTCCTAGTAGTGCATGTTTGTATATTCAACTACTCTTCCTGTGAATCTGCCATTTGAATGGGTGATGGAAAAGTCTGGAGTGAAAACAAGGTCTTGAGAGCAGACAGTGCTACCTGTCGAAGCAGATATCTTGTTGGTTCTGAGATACCTCCTCGAGACCAGTCCTATCCCCGAGGTGTATGCTCTAACTTGGCAGGCTTATACTGCTCGTAACATGGATATGTTGTCTTTCATTGCATAGTTTAGACTTCGTATACACAATATTCAACGCCATCTGCTTAGTTTAGACATCATATATGTGAATGCCATCTGCTTAGTATATAAATCATATATGTGAGTTATATCATGCCATCCTGTTTACTTACATAACATGACTGATACGTCCATTTCATCATGTTTTTCTACCGTTATTTATAATGTTTTTATGCATAATATTTTTTTACGGAGTAGTTCTAATGCCTTTTTCTCTCATAATATGCAAGGTTTACACAAAGAGGGAGAATCCCGCAGCTGGAATTCTGGACCTGTAAAAAGGCTATGTCAGAGATATTTATTCTACACATCTCCAAATGAGTTGAAAATTTACGGAGAACTATTTTGAAATATATAAAAAATACTGAAGCAAATAACTACCAGAGGGGGGCCACCTGGTGACCACAAGACACCAGGGCGCGCTAGGCCCCCCAGGCGCGCCCTGGTGGGTTGTGGCCAGCCCAACCCATCTCCGGTGCCCATCTACTGGTACTTAAGGTCTTTTGACCTAGAAAAAATAAGAGAAGACTTTCAGGACAGAGCGTCGTCGTCTCAAGGCGGAACTTGGGCAGGAGCACTTTTGCCCTCTAGTGGAGCGATTCCGTCGAGGGAACTTCCCTCCCAGAGGGGGAAATCGAAGGCCATTGTCATCACCAACAACCCTCTCATCTTTGGGAGGACAATATTCATCAATATCTTCATCAGCACCATCTCATCTCAAACCCTAGTTCATCTCTTGTGTTCAATCTTTGTACCGGAACCTCAGATTTGTACTTGTGGGTGACTAGTAGTGTTGAATACATCTTGTAGTTGATTACTATATGGTTTATTTGATGGAAGATTATATGTTGTGATCCATTATGTTGTTTAATACCCCTCTGATATTGAGCATTAATATCATTTGTGAGTAGTTACTTTTGTTCTTGAGGTCACGGGAGAAGTCGTGTTGCAAGTAATCATGTGAAGTTGATATGTGTTCGATATTTTGATGATATGTATGTTGTGATTCCCTTAGTGGTATCATTTGAACGTCGACTACATGGCACTTCACCATCTTTGGTCCTAAGGGAATGCATTGTGGAGTAATTATTAGATGATGGGTTCCTAGAGTGACAGAAGCTTAAACCCTAGTTTATGCGCTACTTAGTAAGGGACTGGTTTGGATCCATATGTTTAATGCTATGGTTAGATTTTATCTTAATACTTTTCTTGCAGTTGCGGATGCTTGCGAGGGGGTTAATCATAAGTGGGAGGTTTGTTCAAGTAAGAATAGCACCCAAGCACCGGTCCACCCACATATCAAATTATCAAAGTAGCGAACGTAAATCAAACCAACATGACGAAAGTGACTAGATGAAATTCCCGTGTACCCTCAAGAACGTGTTGCTTATTATAAGAGACCGTTTTGGCATGTCCGTTGCCACAAAAGGATTGGGCTACCTTGTCGTACTTTATTTACCGTTACCGTTACTTTCTCATTACAAATTATCTTGCTATCAAACTACCTGTTACCGACAATTTCAGTGCTTGCAAACATTACCTTGCTGAAAACCGCTTGTCATTTCCTTCTGCTCCTCGTTGGGTTCGACACTCTTACTTATCGAAATGATTACAATTGATATCCTATACTTGTGGGTCATCAATGTGTCATGCCAACCTGTTTACTAAAGACATCATACCCATGCCATCTTGTTTAGTTAGTCATCGTATCTTTGAATTATGTCATGCTATCCTGTTTAGATAGACATCATATATGTGAAATTATGGTATGCTATCCTGTTTAGATAGACATCATATATGTGAAATTAGGTCATGCTATCATATTTAGTTAAACAACATATATGTGAACTATTTCATGCCCTCCTTTTTACTCACTATTTATTGCATCTTTCTATCATAAAAAGGTTTGTACATTCAACTACTTTTCTTATTTATCAGCCATTTGAATTGGAGGGGATGATGGCAGTATCTAGCAGAGTAAAAACGGTCTTCAAATAAAACAATGCTACCAGTCGATGGAGATAGCGCCCCAGTTGTACTTGCACAAGAACCATCCCTACCACACATAAACCAGATTCTTGGAGATTGTACCCCTACTCCAGCAGACAGAGAACCAGCTTCACCCAATCTAACTGTAGGGGGACGTTGCGTGGAAAACAAAAAAAATCTGCGCACACGCAAGATCTATCCATGGAGATGCATAGCTACGAGAGGGAAGAGTGTGTCTACGTACCCTTGTAGACCGTTAAGCATAAGCGTTTATCAACGCGGTTGATGTAGTCGAACACCTTCACGATCCAACCGATCAAGTATCGAATGTACGGCACCTCTGCGTTCAGCACAAGTTCAGCTCGATGAAGTCCTCGCCTTCTTGATCCAGCAATATGGGCGAAGTAGTAGATGAGTTCCGGCAGCACAACGGCATGGTGACAGTGGTGATGCAACTATCTCCGCAGGGCTTCGCCGAGCACTACGAAAATATGACCGAGGATGAACTAGATGTTGGGGAATGTTGCATGGAAAACAAAAAATTTCTACGCACACGCAAGATCTATCCATGGAGATGCATAGCTACGAGAGCAGGAGTGCATATACATACCCTTGTAGATCGCTAAGCGGAAGCGTTTATCACGCGGTTGATGTAGCCGTACTCTTCACGATCCAACCGATCTAGTGCCGAACGGATGGCACCTCGGAGTTTAGCACACATGCGGCTCGATGACGTCTCCTCCTTCTTGATCCAGCAATCGGGAGAGGAGAAGTAGATGGGATCACAACCAACACGATGGCATGGTGGTGATGGTGGTGGTGGAGCACCGACAGCGCTTCGCTAAGCGTCGCCGGGACGAGGTGGTGGAACTACAGAGTAACGGGAGAAAGAGGGGCACCAAGGTCTTGGTGTGTCCTCTTGGGGCGCCCCCTCCCCCCTATATATAGGTGGAGGGGCATGGGAAACAGCCCCTCGAATCCCTAGGGCACAGCTAAGGGGAGAGGACTTGGACTCCAATTCCAATCCTATTCCTACTAGGACTCCTTCCTTTTTTGCCTTCCCTAGCCACATGGGCTTTTGAGGACTTGGTGTGCATAGCCCAATAAGGCCATGGCACCTCCCCGCAGACCATGCTAGCCCTTGGGTCGTGGTTGACCCACTTGTGGACTTCCAGACCCCTCCGGAATCCTCCGGAACCTTCTGCAAGCTTCCCGGTACAATACCGAAAAAACTGCACCTTTTTCGGAACCCAAAATATGACTTCCCATATATAAATCTTTACCTCTCGACCATTCCAAGACTCATCGTGATGTCTGGGATCTCATCCGGGACTCCGAACAACATTTGTTTACCACTCATCAAATATCCCAATACTACTCTAGCGTCAACGAACGTTAAGCGTGCGATCCTGCGAGTTCGGGAATTATGCAGTCATGACCGAGACACCTCTCCGGTCAATAAACAATAGCGAGACCTGGATGCCCATATTGATTCCTACACATTCCATGAAGATATTTTAATAGTTGGGCCTTTATGACAACATACGTAATTCCCTTTGTCTGTCGGTATGTTACTTGCCCGAGATTCGGTCGTCCGTATCTCTATACCTAGTTCAATATCGGTACCGGCAATTCTCTTTACTCGTTCGTAATACATCATCTTGCAACTAACTCCTTAGTCACTTTGCTTGCAAGCTTCTTGTGATGTGTATTACCGAGAGGGCCCAGAGATACCTCTCCGTCATACGGAGTGACAAATCCCAATCTCGATTCACGCGAAAACGCGCTATAGCTAAAGTAGCCATAGCGCTTTCGTGAAAACGAGCTGCTGCTATTGCTTTCATTTTTTCTTTCTATAGCTAACTTATCTATAGCAGCAGCGCGTTCCTTCAAAAAGCGCTATAGCTTCGCTTGTTGAGAAAAAGCGCTACTACTAAGTTTGACTTGCCCCTGCGCGGGCGTCCCTCCTTCCCCCAATTCCCCATTCTTCTCATGTCTCCCCTACTCTCCCTCGCTGCCCCTGCTCCCGTGCCGCCCCTGCTCCCTCGCCGCTGTCACGCCCAATATGCGACCCTATCCAAAAGGAACTCGAAGGTCCCACCAAGGATAGACCCGCATATTGAAACGCTTTTGCAAGGTGGATATCATTACATCAACATTACATAATAGATGGGGATACATACATAAGGCAACAATGCCACAAGAATACATCAACATCATATACAAGATCAACATCCGACTACGGATGAAACCTAAACAGAAGCTCAAACGACATCCACCCTGCTAGCCCAGGCTGCCGACCTGGAACCTATCCCCTGATCGAAGAAGAAGCAGAAGAAGAACTCCAAGACAAACAAACATCACTCTCGCGTCATGATCATCGCATAACCTGTACCTGCAACTGGTGGTGTAGTAATCTGTGAGCCACGAGGACTCAGCAATCCCATTACCATGGGTATCAAGACTAGCAAAGCTTAATGGGAAAGGAAGGGGTAAAGTGGTGAGGTTGCAGCAGCGACTAAGCATGATATGGTGGCTAACATACGCAAATGAGGCGAGAAGAGAAAAAAAGGCGGTCATCAACTAGAAATGATCAAGAAGTGATCCTGAACTCCTAATTACGTCAAACATAACCCGAAACCGTGTTCTCCTCTCGATCAACCCGAAAAGAGACACTCACGGTTACGCTACGGTTGGTGTATTTTAGAAGAGTTTACTTCAAGTTTACTACAACCGGATATTAACAAATTCCCATCGCCACATAACGCGGGCACGGCTTTGAAAGTTCAAACCCTGCAGGGTGTCCCAACTTAGCCCATGATAAGCTCTCGCGATCAACGAAGGATATTCCTTCTCCCGGAAGACCCGATCAGTCTCGGAATCCGGCTACAAGACATTTCGACAGTAATAAAACAAGACCAGCAAAGCCGCCCGATGCGCCGACAATCCCGATAGGAGCTGCACATATCTCGTTCTCAGGGCAACACCGGATGAGACATCCTACGAGTAAAACCAGACCCCGAGTTTCGCCGAGGGGGCCCCGCAGTCTACTCGGTTCGGGCCAACACTTAGACAAGCGGGGCTGAATAAAGATGACCCTTGGGTTAATTACTCCCAAGGGAAATGTAGGTGGTGGTGAGGCAAATGGTAAAACCAATGTTGGGCCTTGCTGGAGGAGTCTTATTCAAAGCGAACTGTCAAGGGGGTCCCATAAATCACCCGACCGCGTTAGGGACGCAAAATCCGGGAACATAATACCGATATGACGGAAACTAGGGCGGCAAGAGTGGAACAAAACACCAGGCATAAGGTCGAGCCTTCCACCCTTTACCAAGTATATAGATGCATTAATTAAATAAGATATATTGTGATATCCCAACAAGTAAACATGTTCCAACAAGGAACAACATCTCCATGTTCCAACAAGGAACAAACTTCATCTTCACCTCCAACTAACAACGCTATAAGAGGGGCTGAGCAAAGCAGTAACATAGCCAAACAATGGTTTGCTAGGAAGGGTGCAAAAGGTTAGAGGCTGACATGGCAATTTGGGATGGCTTGATAAACAGGTAATAGGTAGCGCAGCATAGCGGTAGAACGAAGCAACTAGCATAGCAATAATAGTAGTGAGATCCAGGGTAGCGGTCATCTTGCCTGAAATCCCGCTAGGAAGAAGAACGAGTCCATGAAGAAGACGAACGGATGAAGCCTAACCAAGCGTAGATGAACGAATCCTCACGATCGCAACGAAACAGGAACTAACAACAAGAAGCACACAACATAGTAAACACACCACACATAGACAAGACATGATGCACAACCAAGCATGATGCATGACAAGACTACATGAAGCTACTCATGGAAAGAGATGATGCAAACAAGAGCAACACATCAAGGCAAGTTTAAATGAGGCCGGAAACAACATATAACAATTCCGGTAAGTCCTCATATGCAAATTTCGAAATTGGTCCAGATCTGAATAAACCTTATGTTCAAGTTTTTAAACAGCAAGTTAAGATGCACCACGATGATCTACACGAAATTCTAGTCAAGTTACATATAAAGTTCATTAGATTCGGAGCTACGGCCTAGAAGATATGAGCAAAACAAGTTAAGCATGGCATTGATGCAAAATGCATACAAACATCAAGCAAATACCTCAAAACATGGATGCAACATGATAATATGAAACTACATGCAATATCAAGCAAGTTTCATATAGAGCACACTCAAAACGGAGCAACGGTTCAACACATACACATGAAACAAGTCATGACAACAATCTGGCCAAAACAGCAACTAGGCATATTGCAAGCATCAAAACACTATGCTATAGCATCTCAACATAAAAACAAAAGGCATGGACATGATGTACAGGTAAAGCATGACAAAACATGAACACTGAGCTATCTCCAGAAATCACTAGAACATGCTCAAAAGGACATGGCAAGATTACAAATAATAACAGTTTCAGACTTTGCAGAAATAACATCAGGTTGCAATGTTTAGAGCTATCAAACAACATGTTACAGGAACTTAACATGGCAAACAAAGGCATAGAATGAATCTACTAATTGCATAGAACAAAAGTCCCTTACTTACCATAAGCCAAAAAGGATCAGAAAATATGATGGCACCCATGTAAACATAGCACGTTATATTACACATTCATACATTGCAGGAACAACAATAAGTAGGCATGTTGGTGAGCTTGAACCACTCACCACAGAGCAATACATGGCATGTAAAGGCAACTCACAGTAAGAAGACATGGCATAGAATCTATACATGGCAAGAACAACAACATAGCATGCTTGGATCAACTACAACAACCTTGGCAAAATTGAATAACATGTAAACAACCTGCCAGGAAACATTTTATAGCAAAAGTAGAGCTCGATTGACTCAAGCTATGGCACTCCATAATTGCAAACAAGGGCATGGATGGCTAGATAATAACCATATGTTCAAAACATCCTTAATGAAGTATCTCAAAATAAGCATGGAACTCTCGGTAGCATCAAGTTTACGTGGCATAAAAATATCAGCAGAACAGGGGCTGAAATCAGCAACATCATGAAGCCTAGTTTGCATGCTTGTGCTAGTCACCACAGAGATCACAAAAATACATGGCATACACCCCTGTAAAGATGGCATGGCATATTACAAAACACATGTAGGACTCAAGTTCATAGGGTGCACACAACAATCATGGCAAAAATGACAAAAGTGCATGTTATAACAGTTTCAGTAGATTAACATCACATAGCACTCTTGCAACGAAGATTCAGGCATCAAGATGAGCTCAAATAAATATGATGCAATGGAACTAAATGAAGTACTCATTGAGAACAATTTTACATATTACACGCACGAAATGGAGCTACATGCACAGAGATATGATGCGTTGAACAGGGCATGAAAATTACACAGATTCGGGGACTTAGACGAAAATATACCCTCCGAAAAGTCAACTCGGGATGGAGATATCCGGGACGCGGGGATCCCGTTTGCTTCGTCTCCTGGTGGATCTGATCCAACTTCTCTCCGGCGAGGCGGGGCGGTTCCGGCGAGGATCTCCGGCGAGGAGGAGGTACGGGAGATGGCCGGGGAGGCCGTGGACAACCGGATCCGTCCCAAGGCGGCGGCGCGAGTCGGGCGAGGCCGAGTCGGAGGGGCGGCAGCGGCTGGCACGGGGCGCAGCTGGGCGCGGAGCAACCGCGGCGGCGCGGAGAAGCGGCTGTGGGCGGCGGTGGCGCGCGCCTTGGCGGCGAACGCGGCGGGCGAGGCGCCGAGGCGCTGGCGAAGGGAGGCCGAGGGGCGGCGCGCGGGCGCGCCGGGCCGGGCGCGGCGGGCGGGCGTGGCCGTGGGCGGGCGGGCCGCGACGGTGGGAGGAGAGAGAGGAGGCCAGCGGGGTGACGTGGCGGCGTCGAATTCGTCCGGCGTGGCGGCTGGACATGTCCGGTGGCGGCGCGGACGTGTCCGGCGGCGCGAGGATAAAGAAGACTAGGGTTGGACCCGAAATTTCGGAGGGAGACACATATTTATAGGTAGAGGGAGCTAGGAGACTCCAAATGGAGTGCGGTTTTCGGCCACGCGATCGTGATCGAACGACAGAGAGCATGGAGGGGGGTTTGATGGGTTTGTGGGCTGATTAGGAGGGGTGCTGGGCTGCAAAGAGAAGGGGCTTTTGCGGTTACCCGGTTAACCGTTGGAGTACCAAACGACCTCCAAATGGCACGAAACTTGACAGGCGGTCTACCGGTGGTATACCAAGGCCGCTTGGCAAACCTCGGTCCATTCCAAGAACATTTAATACCCGCACAAAAGAAGAGGCAAAAGGGGGGCGCCGGGAGACATAGGAGTGCCGGATTGCAAAACGGACAACGGGGAAAATGCTCGGATGCAAGAGATGAACACGTATGCCAATGCGATGCACATGATGACATGATATAAAATGCAGATGATGACATGGCAAAGTGCAACACGCAAGCAGCTGACATGGCAATGACGGCAAATAACTGATAGACACCTGGCGCATCGGATCCGGGGCGTTACAACACTCCTCCACTAACAAGAGATCTCGTCCCGAGATCTTAGGACCGAGACAGAAGGGAAAAAGGGAAGAGGTGAAGCAAGAACTGAGGAGAAGAAGCAAAGAATCGAGAGCATTCGAGAATAAGAGGGGGATGACGAGAATGACGAGAATTGAAAGCTTACGGAATCAGATAGACTATGAAAGCACTCCGGTTAGAACGAGATAAGAAACGAATAAGACTGAAAGGATTTAGGCAGCACTCCGGTTGAACAAGGAAAGAATAGAACATGAGCTTCAGAAGATGGAATGACACTTGACGAGATAAACAACGCAATGCCTCCGGAAAAATTGAGAGAATTTGAATGAAAAGAACTTAGAAGGAAGGATTGAGTGGATTTGTTGAGAAAATCAACAACGAAAGAATAAGCTTGTTGTGGTCTAATAGGTAACATCTCAAGATATAAGGTGATAACCGGCCACAAACGGAAATGATTGGATATCTTAGAGGAACGAAGAAATGTGAAACTCCACTTCAAAAAAATATGGAGAATTAATTGCACTTCGAGATGCAAGAACAAAAGATACTAGAACTCCTTGAACAAGAATCTTGATGAACTCTTGAAGAATGAATTAAATCATGAAAAACCACCATGAAGAACTCCGGTAACAAAAGGATGATGAGATAAAATTGAAGGATGAAAGAATAAGATGAGCATTGCGATGATTTAGATGGAGGTTCCGACGAGATGGCCGAGGAAATTTCTGAACTCCGGAAAAGAAAAGATGAAAACACTTGGAACCGCGAGATTATTCATCATGAACAAACTCTGAAGGAAGGGATTGATCCACTTGATGAAAGAAGAATAAGAATTATGTTATGCTTATCCTTCATCAATTAAATTGATGAGAAGCAATGGATTGCATACAACTTATCCACGTTGGGAAAATATTAAGGGAAGATATAGCACCAAATTTGGGAAGGTCTCCTTGAACCACCGATAGGATTGGAAAGAACGAATGAATATATGTGAAAAGAGCGGAAATAAATCTTGAATGAACCACCGTAAGAATTTGGAAATGACTGATGAAAGAGAATGAATCACCGGGAAGACTTAGAAGAACCAATATGCTAGAGGGGATTTAGATGCAAAAGAACAAAGAGATCATGAGCTGATTAAAGAACACTTAAACGAAGCACCGGAAGAATATTGAGATGAACGAAGGGGCACGGATATAGAATAATTGGGGAACGACTTTGGAAACTTGGAACGAAGAAATCTTCCGAAAAGATGGCCTCCGGATGATTGGTACGGAAAGTAACTCCTGAAATACTCCGGATGGATGAAAAGAATTTGCATGACTGGAAACAATTAGATAGGATAACATTGAGCTAGCACCATGAATCTCCGGGGGAATGGACAAGATTTAAGAGAAACTCTACTTCGGTCTTCAAGGACGACGATAAAAACCACCAAAATTGTTGAGATACTCCGGTAGAATGGAAAGCAAAGTGGTTGAGCCAACAATGAAATGATTTGAAATTGATCTTGGAAAAGGCATGTGACTGATGGAATCCATTCTTACGTCACACTTGAAAAGAATTGGGAATAGCTCTAGAGAAATTAAAAGAGTCAGGTAAGATCCTGGGAAAGACCTGTGGGTTATGGGCCCACTAAAAGAAAAAAACACCGTTGGAAAGGATTGTTGAACAGATAGATGATGCACCGGAACGATTGAAATATTTGAATGAGGTGACAACCTCGAATTAATTCAAACACAGACGAGTCTCCTGAGATGTCTTCATCACTCCGGAAGGATAAACCGGCAAGAGGAGAACGAGCAGGAAAACACTTCGAGGAAAAGAATATGATCAACCTCAAAACTTGAATTGAGTGCACCGGGAAAAGAAAGGGATGAAGAATGACGAACAAGACGAGAATTCACCGGTTGAAATAATTAAGGGAAGACTGAAGAGGCTCCACACGAATGGAATTGATGGTCGGAAGAAACTCGAACTCTGGGAATAATAGGGTGGGAGGGCGGGAAAACAAAGACAACTTGGAAGGGGAAACCGACGAATATCTTGAAGAGAAAACACCAGTTGAAATCATTGAGGAAAGAAAGCGAAGACTTCGCACGAGTAGGAAGCATACTCGATTACGGACTCCGGTTCCGAGAAGAAGAAGGGTGGGCGGGTGGGAAAAGAAAAACAACTGAGGATTGAACTCGAAGAAGAAGAGGCTCGAGTCAACTTGACGAGAAATGCACCGGATGAAAAGAGATGAGAACCAACGATCGGAAAACCAACTGCGTGATCCTAAAGAAAAATTTTGAACGAGAAGAGGAGTAATTCAAAACACCTACGACAAGATTCCTCACTAGAGCGACGAAGGGGCTGAGGAGTAAAAAGAATTCCTACTCTCCGATATAACTAGACTCCGAAATCAGTTTTCTTCTAGACTCAACAACGGCCAAACTACACGATCAATCAAGGGGGCTCCTAAGGTCGGTCGAGGCTCTGATACCAACTTGTCACGCCCAATATGCGACCCTATCCAAAAGGAACTCGAAGGTCCCACCAAGGATAGACCCGCATATTGAAACGCTTTTGCAAGGTGGATATCATTACATCAACATTACATAATAGATGGGGATACATACATAAGGCACAAATGCCACAAGAATACATCAACATCATATACAAGATCAACATCCTACTACGGATGAAACATAAACAGAAGCTCAAACGACATCCACCCTGCTAGTCCAGGCTGCCGACCTGGAACCTATCCCCTGATCGAAGAAGAAGCAGAAGAAGAACTCCAAGACAAACAAACATC
This sequence comes from Aegilops longissima, assembly GCA_021605205.1. Lineage (NCBI taxonomy): Eukaryota > Viridiplantae > Streptophyta > Magnoliopsida > Poales > Poaceae > Aegilops > Aegilops longissima. The sequence goes on along the minus strand of CM038678.1, from coordinate 66,985,490 downwards.
GCTCTCGCATCATGATCATCGCATAACCTGTACCTGCAACTGGTGGTGTAGTAATCTGTGAGCCACGAGGACTCAGCAATCCCATTACCATGGGTATCAAGACTAGCAAAGCTTAATGGGAAAGGAAGGGGTAAAGTGGTGAGGTTGCAGCAGCGACAAAGCATGATATGGTGGCTAACATACGCAAATGAGAGCGAGAAGAGAAACAAAGGAACAGTCGTCAACTAGAAATGATCAAGAAGTGATCCTGAACTCCTACTTACGTCAAACATAACCCAGAAACCATGTTCTACTCTCGATCAACCCCGAAAAAAGACACTCACGGTTACGCACACGGTTGGTGTATTTTAGAAGAGTTTACTTCAAGTTTACTACAACCGGATATTAACAAATTCCCATCTGCCACATAACCGCGGGCACGGCTTTCAAAAGTTCAAACCCTGCAGGGGTGTCCCAACTTAGCCCATGATAAGCTCTCGTGATCAACGAAGGATATTCCTTCTCCCCGGGAAGACCCGATCAGTTTCGGAATCCCGGCTACAAGACATTTTGATAGTAATAAAACAAGACCAGCAAAGCCGCCCGATGCGCCGACAATCCCAATAGGAGCTGCACATATCTCGTTCTCAGGGCAACACCGGATGAGACATCCTACGAGTAAAACCAGACCCGAGTTTCCCGAGGGGCCCATGATCTACTCGGTTCGGGCCAACACTTAGACAAGCATTGGCCCGGGGGGGGGGGGACTGAAGAAAGATGACCCTTGGGTTAATTACTCCCAAGGGAAATGTAGGTGGTGGTGAGGCAAATGGTAAAACCAATGTTGGGCCTTCTTTGGAGGAGTCTTATTCAAAGCGAACTGTCAAGGGGTCCCATAAATCACCCGACCGCGTTAGGGACGCAAAATCCGGGAACATAATACCGATATGACGGAAACTAGGGCGGCAAGAGTGGAACAAAACACCAGGCATAAGGCCGAGCCTTCCACCCTTTACCAAGTATATAGATGAATTAATTAAATAAGATATATTGTGATATCCCAACAAGTAAACATGTTCCAACAACGAACAACATCTCCATGTTCCAACAAGGAACTAACTTCATCTTCACCTGCAACTAACAACGCTATAAGAGGGGCTGAGCAAAGCGGTAACATAGCCAAACAATGGTTTGCTAGGAAGGGTGCAAAAGGTTAGAGGCTGACATGGCAATTTGGGATGGCTTGATAAACAGGTAATAGGTAGCGCAGCATAGCGATAGAACGAAGCAACTAGCATAGCAATGATAGTAGTGAGATCCAGGGTAGCGGTCATCTTGCCTGAAATCCCGCTAGGAAGAAGAACGAGTCCATGAAGAAGACGAACGGATGAAGCCGAACCAAGCGTAGACGAACGAATCCTCACGATCGCAACGAAACAGGAACTAACAAGAAGCACACAACATAGTAAACACACCACACATAGACAAGGCATGATGCACAACCAAGCATGATGCATGACAAGACTACATGAAGCTACTCATGGCAAGAGATGATGCAAACAAGAGCAACACATCAAGGCAAGTTTAAATGAGGCTGGAAACAACATATAACAATTCCGGTAAGTCCTCATATGCAAATTTCGAAATTGGTCCAGATCTGAATAAACCTTATGTTCAAGTTGTTAAACAGCAAGTTAAGATGCACCACGATGATCTACACAAAATTCTAGTCAAGTTACATATAAAGTTCATTAGATTCGGAGCTACGGCCTAGAAGATATGAGCAAAACAAGTTAAGCATGGCATTGATGCAAAATGCATACAAACATCAAGCAAACACCTCAAAACATGGATGCAACATTATAATATGAAACTACATGCAATATCAAGCAAGTTTCATATAGAGCACACTCAAAACGGAACAACGGTTCAACACATACACATGAAACAAGTCATGACAACAATCTGGCCAAAACATCAACTAGGCATATTGCAAGCATCAAAACACTATGCTACAGCATCTCAACATAAAAACAAAAGGCATGGGCATGATTTACAGGTAAAGCATGACAAAACATTAACACTGAGCTATCTCCAGAAATCACTAGAACATGCTCAAAAGGACATGGCAAGATTACAAATAATAACAGTTTCAGACTTTGCAGAAATAACATCAGGTTGCAATGTTTAGAGCTATCAAACAACATGTTACAGGAACTTAACATGGCAAACAAAGGCATGGAACGAATCTACTAATTGCATAGAACAAAAGTCCCTTACTGACCATAAGCCAAAAAGGATCAGAAAATATGATGGCACCCATGTAAACATAGCACGTTATATTACACATTCATACATGGCAGGAACAACAATAAGTAGGCATGTTGGTGAGCTTGAACCACTCAACACAGAGCAATACATGGCATGGCAAGGCAACTCACAGTAAGAAGACATGGCATAGAAGCTATACATGGCAAGAACAACAACATAGCATGCTTGGATCAACTAAAACAACCTTGGCAAAATTGAATAACATGTAAACAACCTGCCAGGAAACATTTTATAGCAAAAGTAGAGCTCGATTGACTCAAGCTATGGCACTCCATAATTGCAAACAAGGGCATGGATGGCTAGAGAATAACCATATGTTCAAAACATCCTTAATTAAGTATCTCAAAATAAGCATGGAACTCTCGGTAGCATCAAGTTTACGTGGCATAAAAATATCAGCAGAACAGGGGCTGAAATCAGCAACATCATGAAGCCTAGTTTGCATGCTTGTGCTAGTCACCACAGAGATCACAAAAATACATGGCATACACCCCTGTAAAGATGGCATGGCATATTACAAAACACATGTAGGACTCAAGTTCATAGGGTGCATACAACAATCATGGAAAAAATGACAAAAGTGCATGTTATAACAGTTTCAGCAGATTAACATCACATAGCACTCTTGCAACGAAGATTCAGGCATCAAGATGAACTCAAATGAATATGATGCAATGGAACGAAATGAAGTACTCATTGAGAAGAACAATTTGACATATTACACGCACGAAACGGAGCTACATGCACAGAGATATGATGCGTTGAACAGGGTATGAAAATTACACAGATTCGGGGACTTAGACGAAAATATACCCTCCGAAAAGTCAACTCGGGATGGAGATATCCGGGACGCGGGGATCCCGTTTGCTTCGTCTCCTGGTGGATCTGAACCAACTTCTCTCCAGCGAGGCGGGGCGGTTCCGGTGAGGATCTCCGGCGAGGAGGAGGTACGGGAGATGGCCGGGGAGGCCGTGGACGACCGGATCCGGTCCGGCGAAGGCGGCGGCGCGAGGTCCGGCAAGGCCGGAGTCGGAGGGGCGGCGCGCTGGCACGGGCGCAGCTGGCGGCGGAGCAACCGGGCGGCGGGCGCGGAGAGGCGGCTCTGGCGGCGGTGGCGCGCGGCTGGCGGCGAACGCGGCGGCGAGGCACTCGAGGCGGGCGAAGGGAGGCCGAGGGCGGCGGCGCGGGCGTGGTCGGGCGGCGGGCGCTCGGGCGGGCCGGCCGTGGGCAGGCGGGCGGGCGCGGTGGGAGGAGAGAGAGGAGGCCTGCGGGGTGATGTGGCGGCGTCGGATTCGTCCGGCGTGGCGGCTGGACATGTCCGGTGGCGGCGCCGACGTGTCCAGCGGCGCGAGGATGAAGAAGACTAGGGTTGGACCCGAAATTTCGGAGGGAGACACATATTTATACGTAGAGGGAGCTAGGAGACTCCAAATGGAGTGCGGTTTTCGGCCACGCGATCGTGATCGAACGACCGAGAGCATGGAGGGGGGTTTGATGGGTTTGTGGGCTGATTAGGAGGGGTGCTGGGTTGCAAAGAGAAGGGGCTTTTGCGGTTACCCGGTTAACCGTTGGAGTACCAAACGACCTCCAAATGGCACGAAACTTGACAGGCGGTCTACCGGTGGTGTACCAAGGCCGCTTGGCAAACCTCGGTCCATTCCGAGAACGTTTAATACCCGCACAAAAGAAGAGGCAAAAGGGGGGCGCCGGGAGACATAGGAGTGCCGGATTGCAAAACGGACAACGGGGAAAATGCTCGGATGCAAGAGATGAACACGTATGCCAATGCGATGCACATGATGACATGATATAAAATGCTGATGATGACATGGCAAAGTGCAACACGCAAGCAGCTGACATGGCAATGACGGAAAATAACTGACAGACACCTGGCGCATCGGATCCGGGGCGTTACAGCCGCCCCTGCCCCCGTCGCCATTACCGGAGCCGCCACCAGAACCGCGCACCATCGCTGCCCTGCCCCTGTCGCCATCACCGGAGCCGCCACCGGAACCGCGCGCCATCGCCGCCACCAGAGCCTCACGCCCTCTACGCCCCCGGAGCCACTCTCGTCCGCTCCTCGCCGCCCCTTTCTCCCTCGACACCCCTGCCTCCCTCACCGTCATCGGAGCCACCATAGATGCCACCGGAGCCACCCTTGATGCCCTTCATGCCACTGTCTCCCCCGAGCACCTCCCCGCAACCATTCCCCGGAGACACCCTCGACGCCCTCCTCTCTGTAAGCCCCCACCCCTCCTCTCTAGGTTAATTTACTTAGGTGAATTTAGTTATGAACCCTAGGAATTAGCTAGGTTAAGTAGGTTAACTAGGTAGGTTAAGTAACTAAGTGAACTAGCTAGGTTAATTTGGTTCATTAATTAGGTTAACTAGCTCGGTAAACTAGGTTGGCTAGGTTAGAGCAACAATTTAGTTTAGAGAAAAAAATTAGTTAAAGCAGTAGGGTTTAGAGCAAAAATTTAGTTAGGGCAATATGGTTTAATTATGGTTTTTGTTTTCATAGACGTTTTGTTAAAAGAACAAAATGAATAAAATGTTGCAGCAATGCTGCTAGTAGTATATATAGTGGTACTAGTAGATGTTAATTAGGTTAGGGGAGTAGTGGTACTAGTAGGTGTTAATTAGATGTTTTTTAGTTAGGACAGTAGGGTTTTACTAGGTTAATTAGGTTAGTAGTTGCTGCTAGTAGTAGTGGTACAGTAGGTTAATTAGGTGAAGTTAAATGAATGGCCTAAATGAATGAATTAGTAGTTAACTAAACTTTTTTTTCATTTCATCATTATAGAGCACTAAAGTTAACTAAATTTTGTTCTATTAGTAGTTAACTGAATTTCTTCTCACTTAGTTTTTGAATTAGATGTTAATTAGGGTAGTAGGCTTTAGTTTAAAGAAAATTCAGTATAAAATATAATTTTCTATTAGCGCTGCAAGTCTAGTAAGTTCTTATTTTTTACTGATTTTTTATCATGACCGAAATTTAGGACATAATTCGAATTGAGTTCTAGGGTTCATAATTTGAAATTTACGACAGAAATAGAGTTCTAGGGTTCAGAATTTTTATTAGGACATATTTTTTATTAGTTGCTCATGTACAGGTTCTTAAGTGGTCCTGTTATATGCAACATTGAAGTGGTTCGATTGTGCCCAAGTGGCCTTTTGTTGTTTGCAGGGAATGAAGCCGAGTGGCCTATGTTTTGCCCGAATGTTGATTCATTTTTTTCCGAGAAATTCCAGGCGCTCGATTTGTCCACTTTGTAGCAAAGGTCATGCCGAAATTTTCTGTGAATTTCAGCATGACTTGTGCTACAAACTAGGACATATCGAGTGCTTGGGATTAGCTGCAACGGGAATGAATCAACATTCCTGCAAAACATAGGCCTTTTTTATGTCATCATTCATTTTATCTGGTCTAGAATTAATTGACTAGATTTAATCGTAGGAAACATGGCTAGCAACGATGAAGAACAGGCTTCTGGTGATTGCAACGTCTACAAGGCGGCAGACGCCTATTTGAACCTTCTCGAGGAGCAACGGTTGTTGCAGGGCCCACCTGTCACATCCGAGACCGAGACCGAAATCAAGACCGGCATCGAGACCAGCCTGAGACCGACACCGGCGCCGAGACCGATGCCGGGACTGGCACCGAGACTGGCGAAGCCGGTATATAACCGAAACCGAAGAGGATACGACGCCCAAACCAGCTCAACACTACTAGACTGGTGGTCACGGAGCTGGACTCCGGCAATTTTGAGCCAAAAGAGCCTACGGAAGCGTGCGTGTGCTACGGCAATCAAATAGGCTACATCCTACGAGCAACCGCCACCATCAAAGATGACAAATTAAAGAAGATGCCAAATATGGAGCACTCCCTCCTAAGGAAGATGCACCAGTTATTCTTGTTCCCGGGTCAGGATGAAATCAAATATACTCGACCATGGAAAGACCCGGCAATGAAGAAGATAAACAAACGCGCCATGGGCAAGTTTAACGGTGCATTGTCTGCCTGGAGAGTAAGGGTGAAACATCGGATCATCGCCAAAAAGGAACCCTACTCCGAGATTGTAAAGGATAATCCGGCAATTACGAAAGAGCAGTTTGAAATATTCAAGAAGGCTTGTGTTGCCGAAGCTGCCAAAGAAAAGTCCGAGTACATGAAGGGGCTTCAAGAGAGGAACATGGGGTGCCACCACCTCGGAAGCCGTGGTTACGTGAGGAAGAGGCCCATATGGGCCAAGGAGGACGCGTAACGCGAAAGTCTGGGGATCCCAAACCCCTTGGCGGAGTTCGCCATCCCGCAGGAGCGAGACGTCATCAGGGCCCGGTACCGTTGGGACCCAGTCAACAAGGTTTTTGATACCGACGCAGTCACGAAGAAGTTCATGAGACTGCTGGTAATTATTAATTTACCCCCTAATTTTAGCTTCTGATCAACTCGACTGCATGCTTAGTCACATTTGTAAATGATCCATGTTCCTTTTGCAGAAAGAGCAGCACAGGATTGCGGCCGAAAGCGACTCGCCATCTGAGGCGTTGGGGAGGCCCAAGTGGGACACCTCATTCAACCGGGCCTTGAACATATTGAAAGGACTCTCGGTGGACACTCGGCCGTCGCATGGACGCATGCACGGCGTCGGAGACGGCGCCACATGGAAGAAGTACTACCGTGAGACAGCCGAGGAGAAAAAGGAAAGACAGAGGTTAAACGAAGAAAACATCGACAAGAAGGTTGAGATTGCGGTTGATAAGAAATTAGCTGGGATAGTCAAAGCAGCAGTAGCTGCCGCAAGAGAGGAAATGGCAGCTTTGTTTAGTGTCTTGATTCCGGCTATCGTCAGTTGGAGCAAGCAAAATCCAGATAAAGAGGCAGCGGACTTTCCCCTTTCCAACTTCCTCGGGAGCAGCTCATTTAGCGTTGCACCAGCACCTGCTCACGCAACCACCTGGTCCCACACCTGCTCCCGCACCTGCTCATAGCAGCTCGTCCTCCATCTCAGGCGTGCTCGGCGGGGCATCGTCTTTGGCTGAGCTCAACGCCCTCACGGTACACTGCTACCTCTTGAGCATGCGTTGGTTTTCCCTTGAAGAGGAAAGGGTGATGAAGCAAAGTAGCGTAAGTATTTCCCTCAGGTTTTGAGAACCAAGGTATCAATCCAGTAGGAGACTACACGCAAATCCCTAGTACCTGCACAAACAATCAAGAACCTTGCAACCAACGCGATAAAGGGGTTGTCAATCCCTTCACGGCCACTTGCAAAAGTGAGATCTGATAAAGATAATAAGATAAATATTTTTGGTATTTTTGTTGTATAGATTGAAAAGTAAAGATTGCAAAATAAACGGTGACAGAAATAGCTAGTTGGCGGGAGATTAATATGATGGAAGATAGACCCGGGGGGCCATATCTTTCACTAGTGACTTCTCCCAAGATAGCAAATTCTACGGTGGGTGAACAAATTACTGTCGAGCAATTGATAGAAAAGCGCATAGTTATGAGAATATCTAGGCATGATCATGAACATAGGCATCACGTCCGTGACAAGTAGATCGAAACGATTTTGCAGCTACTACTAGTACTCCACACATCGACCACTATCCAGCATGCATCTAGAGTATTAAGTTCATAAGAACAGAGTGACGCATTAGGGAAGATGACATGATGTAGAGGGATAAACTCAAGCAATATGATATAAACCCCATCTTTTTATCCTCGATGGCAACAATACAATACGTGTCTTGCTGCCCTAACATCCACCGGGAAAGGACACCGCAAGATTGAACCCAAAGCTAAGCACTTCTCCCATGGCAAGAAAGATCAATCTAGTAGGCCAAACCAAACTGATAATTCGAAGAGACTTGCAAATATATCAAATCATGCATATAAGAATTCAGAGAAGAATCAAATATTCTTCATATATAATCTTGATCATAAACCCACAATTCATCGGATCTCGACAAACACACCGCAAAAAGTATTACATTGAATAGATCTCCAAGAGAATTGAGGAGAACTTTGTATTGAGATCCAAAGAGAGAGAAGAAGCCATCTAGCTAATAACTATGGACCCAAAGGTCTGTGGTAAAATACTCACACATCATTGGAGAGGCTATGGTGTTGATGTAGAAGCTCTCTGTGATCGATTCCCCCTCTGGCGGAGCGCCGAAAAAGGCCCCAAGATGGGATCTCACGGGTACAGAAGGTTGCGGCGGTGGAAATAGGGTTTCATGGTGCTCCTGGATATTTTCAGGGTATATGAGTATATATAGGCGAAAGAAGTAGGTCGCTGGAGCTACGAGGGGCCCACGAGGGTGGGGGCGTGCCTACCCCCCTGGGCGCGCCCTCCTACCTCGTGGCCACCTCGTGGCTTCCTTGACGTCCACTCCAAGTCTCCTGGATTGCGTTTGTTCCAAAAATGATCCTCGCGAAGGTTTCATTCCGTTTGGATTCCGTTTGATATTCCTTTTCTGCGTAACACTGAAATAGGCAAAAAACAGCAATTTGTACTGGGCCTTCGATTAGTAGGTTAGTCCCAAAAATAATATAAAAGTGCATAATAAAGCCCATTAAACATCCAAAACAGATAATATAATAGCATGGAACAATCAAAAATTATAGATACGTTGGAGACGTATCAAGCATCCCCAAGCTTAATTGTTGCTCGTCCTCGAGTAGGTAAATGATAAAAACAGAATTTTTGATGTGTAATGCTACCTAACATAATTTTCAATGTAATTTTCTTTATTGTGGCATGAATATTTAGATCCAAAATATTCAAGATAAAAGTTCAATATTGACATAAAAATAATAATACTTCAAGCATACTAACTAAGATCATCCCTACAAAATCATATAGTTTGGTCATGCTTCATTTTCATCACACAAAAATGCTCTCATCATGCACAACCCCGATGACAAGCCAGGCAATTGTTTCATACTTTAGTATTTCTCAAACCTTTTCAACTTTCACGCAATACATGAGCGTGAGCCAGGGACATAGCACTATGGGTGGAATAGAATATAATGATGGGGGTTGTGTGGAGAAGACAAAAAAGGAGAAAGTCTCACATTGTTACGGCTAATCAACGGGCTAGGGAGATGCCCATCAATCGATGTCAATGCAAGGAGTAAGGATTGCCATGCAACGAATGCACTAGAGCTATAAATGTATGAAATCTCAACAAAAGAAACTAAGTGGGTGTGCATCCAACTTGCTTGCTCACGAAGACCTAGGGAATTTGAGGATGCCCATTGTTGGAATATTCAAGACAAGTTCTATAATGAGAAATTCCCACTAGTATATGAAAGTGACAAAATAAGAGACTCTCTATCATAAAGATCATGGTGCTACTTTGAAGCATAAGTGTGGAAAAAGGATAGTAGCATTGTCCCTTATTTTTCTTTTTTTCGGGCCTTTCTTTTTTTTGGCCTTTCCTTTTTTTTGGCCTTTTTTTATGCGACAATGCTCTATTAATGATGATCATCACACTTCTATTTATTTACAACTCAATGATTACAACTCGATACTAGAACAAAATATGACTCCATATGAGTGCCTCCGGTGGTGTACCGGGATGGGCAATGAATCAAGAGTGACATGTATGATAAATTATGCATGGTGGCTTTGCCACAAATACAATGTCAACTACATGATCATGCAAGGCAATATGAAAATGATGAAGCATGTCATAATAAATGAAATGGTGGAAAGTTGCATGGCAATATATCTCGGAATGGCTATGGGAATGCCATAATAGGTAGGTATGGTGGCTGTTTTGAGGAAGATATAAGGAGGTTTATGTGTCATAGATCATATCATATCACGGGGTTTGGATGTACCGGCGAAGTTTGCACCAACTCTCAAGGTGAGAAAGGGCAATGCACGGTACCGGAGAGGCTAGCAATGATGGAAAGGTGAGAGTGCGTATAATCCATGGACTCAACATTAGTCATAAAGAACTCACATACTTATTGCAAAAATCTACAAGTCATCAAAAACCAAGCATTACGCGCATGCTCCTAGGGGGATATATTGGTAGGAAAATACCATCGCTCGTCCCCGACCGCCACTCATAAGGATGACAATCAAAGAACACCTCATGTTTCAAATTTGTCACACAACGGTTACCATACGTGCATGCTATGAGAGTTGCAAACTTCAACACAAGTATTTCTCAAATTCACAGTTACTCAAATAGCACAACTTTAATATTACCATCTTCATATCTCAAAACAATCATCAAGTATCAAACTTCTCATAGTATTCAATGCGCTCTATATGAAAGTTTTTATTATACCCATCTTGGATGCCTATCATATTAGGACTAATTTTATAGCCAAAGCAAATTACCATACTGTTATAAAGTACTCTCAAAATAGTATAAGTGAAGCATGAGAGATCAATAATTTCTATAAAATAGAACCACCACCGTGCTCTAAAAGATATAAGCGAAGCACTAGAGCAAAATTATCTAGCTCAAAAGATATAAGTGAAGCACATAGAGTATTCTAATAAATTCCGATTCATGTGTGTCTCTCCAAAAGGTGTGTAGAGCAAGGATGATTGTGGTAAACTAAAAAGCAAAGACTTAAATTATACAAGACGCTCCAAGCAAAACGCATATCATGTGGTGAATAAAAATATAGCCTCAACTAAAGTTACCAATAGACGAAGACGAAAGAGAGGATGCCTTCCGGGGCATCCCCAAGCTTATGCTTTTCGTTGTCCTTGAATTTTACCTTGGGGTGCCTTGGGCATCCCCAAGCTTAGGCTCTTTACACTCCTTATTCCATAATCCATCAAATCTTTACCCAAAACTTGAAAACTTCACAACACAAAACTCAACAGAAAATCTCATGAGCTCCGTTAGTGTAAGAAAACAAACCACCACAATAAGGTACTGTAATGAACTCATTCTTTATTTATATTGGTGTTAAACCTGCTGTATTCCAACTTCACTATGGTTCATACCCACCGATACTAGCCATAGATTCATCAAAATAAGCAAACAACACACGAAAAACAGAATCTGTCCAAAACAGAACAGTCTGTAGTAATATGTATCAAACGCAAACTTCTATAACTCAAAAACTTCTGCCAAAATAGGACGACCTAAATAATTTGCGTATTGATCTACTGCAATTGGAATCAGTATTTTATCACTTTCTGGTGATTTTTAACAATTGTTTTTATGAGCAGAAAGTTTCTTTCTTTTTCAGCAAGATCAAATAATTATCACCCAAGAAGATCCTATAGGTTTTACTTGGCACAAACACTAATTAAAACATAAAACAAAATCTAACCAGAGTCTAGATGAATTATTTATTACTAGACAGGAACAAAAAGCAAGGAACAAAAATAAAATTGGGTTGCCTCCCAACAAGCGCTATCGTTTAACGCCCCTAGCTAGGCATAAAAAGAAGAATAGATCTAGGTATTATCATGTTTGGTATGCAATCCATAAGTGGCTCTCATAATAGATTCATAAAGTAATTTAATTTTCTTTCTAGGAAAGTGTTCCATGCCTTTCCTTAATGGAAATTGGAATATAATATTTCCTTCTTTCATATCAATAATTGCACCAATCGTTCTAAGGAAAACTCTACCAAGAATAATAGGACATGTAGGATTGCAATCTATATCAAGAACAACGAAATCTACGGGCACATAATTACTATTTGCAACAACAAGAACATCATTAATCTTTCCCATAGGTTTCTTAATGGTGGAATCCGCAAGATGCAAGTTTAAAGAACAATCATCAAATTCACGGAAACCTAACACATCACACAAAGTTTTTGGAATCGTGGAAACACTACCACCCAAATCACACAAAGCATAGCATTCATGATCTTTAATCTTAATTTTAATAGTAGTTTCCCACTCATCATAAAGTTTTCTAGGAATAGAGACTTCTAATTCAAGTTTTTCTTCATAAGATTGCATTAAAGCATCAACGATGTGTTTAGTAAAAGCTTTATTTTGACTATAAGCATGAGGAGAATTTAGCACGGATTGCAACAAGGAAATACAATCTATCAAAGAGAAATTATCACAATTAAATTCCTTGAAATCCAAAATCGTGGGTTCATTGCTATGTCAAGTTTTGACCTCTTCAATCCCACTTTTACCAATTTTTGCATCAAGATCTAAAAACTCCGAATCATTGGGACGCCCTTTAACTAAAGTTGACTCATCTCCAGTCCCATCTTTATCAAGATTCATATTAGAAAACAAAGATTTAATAGGAGACACATCAATCACTTTTAGATCTTCATCCTTATTATCATGAAAACTAGAAGAACACGCTTTCACAAAGCAATCTTTTTTAGCACGCATCCTAGCGGTTCTTTCTTTGCACTCATCAATGGAAATTAACATGGCTTTGAGAGACTCATTGATATAATGCTTAGGTGGAATAGATCTAAATTTCAAGGAATCAACATCAAGAGAAATTCTATCCACGTTCCTAGCCAACTCATCAATCTTAGGCAATTTTTCTTCAAGCAAAGCATTGAAATTCTTTTGCGAATTCATAAATTCTTTAACACTAGTCTCAAAATCAGAGGGCGTCTTACTAAAATTTCCATAAGAGTTTTTGTAGGAATTGCCATAATTATTATAGGAATTACTATGGAACGGCCTAGAATTAAAGTTTCCTCTTTATGCGTTGTTACCAAAATTGTTCCTACCAACAAAATTCACATCCATAGCTTCATTATTATTCTCAATCATAGTGGACAAAGGCATATCATTAGGATCAGAAGAAACACTCTTATTAGCAAACAATTTCATAAGTTCATCCATCTTTCCACTCAAAACATTAATCTCTTCAATCGCATGAACCTTTTTACTAGTAGATCTCTCGGTGTGCCATTGAGAATAATTAACCATAATATTATCTAGGAGTTTAGTAGATTCTTGATTTCCATAAAAGTGCCTCCCGTGGCTGAATATAAAAGATTTCTAGAAGCAAATTCAATCCGGCATAAAAATTTTGTATAATCATCCATAAATTCAAACCATGTGTAGGGAAATTACGTATCATTAATTTCATCCTCTCCAAGCTTGTGCAACATGCTCATGATCAAGTTGCTTAAAATTCATAATATCATTTCTAAGAGAGATGATCTTAGCGGGAGTAAAATACTAAGAGATAAAAGCATCTTTTCACTTATTCCATGAACCAATACTATTTTTAGGCAAAGAAGAAAACCAAGTTTTAGCATGGTCTCTAAGCGAAAATGGAAATAGCTTCAATTTAACAATATAATCATCCACATCTTTCTTCTTTTGCATATCGCACAAATCAACAAAGTTGTTTAGATGAGTAGCGGCATCTTCACTAGGAAGGCCAGAAATTTGATCTTTCATGACAAGATTCAACAAAGCAGCATTAATTTCACAAGATTCGGCATCGGTAATAGGAGCAATCGAAGTGCTAATAAAATCATTGTTGTTGGTATAGGAAAAATCACACAATTTAGTATTGTCTTGAGCCATCGTGACAAACAATCCAACACACAAGCACACAAGAAGCAAGCGAAAAGAGACGAACGGAAAAAGGGAGAATAAAATGGCAAAGGTGAAGTGGGGGGGGGGGGAGGAAAACGAGAGGCAAATGGCAAATAATGTAATGCAAGGGATAAGAGTTTGTGATGGGTACTTGGTATGTCTTGACTTGTGCGTAGATCTCCCCGGAAACGGCAACAGAAATCCTTCTTGCTACCTCTTGAGCATGCGTTGGTTTTCCCTTGAAGAGGAAAGGGTGATGCAGCAAAGTAGCGTAAGTATTTCCCTCAGTTTTTGAGAACCAAGGTATCAATCCAGTAGGAGACTACACGCAAATCCCTAGTACTTGCACAAACAATCAAGAACCTTGCAACCAACGCGATAAAGGGGTTGTCAATCCCTTCACGGCCACTTGCAAAAGTGAGATCTGATAAAGATAATAAGATAAATATTTTTGGTATTTTTGTTGTATAGATTGAAAAGTAAAGATTGCAAAATAAACGGTGACAGAAATAGCTAGTTGGCGGGAGATTAATATGATGGAAGATAGACCCGGGGGGCCATATCTTTCACTAGTGACTTCTCCCAAGATAGCAAATTCTACGGTGGGTGAACAAATTACTGTCGAGCAATTGATAGAAAAGCGCATAGTTATGAGAATATCTAGGCATGATCATGAACATAGGCATCACGTCCGTGACAAGTAGACCGAAATGATTCTGCATCTACTACTATTACTCCAAACATCGACCGCTATCCAGCATGCATCTAGAGTATTAAGTTCATAAGAACAGAGTAACGCATTAGGCAAGATGACATGATGTAGAGGGATAAACTCAAGCAATATGATATAAACCCCATATTTTTATCCTCAATGGCAACAATACAATACGTGCCTTGCTGCCCCTGCTGTCACTGGGAAAGGACACCGCAAGATTGAACCCAAAGCTAAGCACTTCTCCCATGGCAAGAAAGATCAATCTAGTAGGTCAAACCGAACTGAAAATTCGAAGAGACTTGCAAATATATCAAATCATGCATATAAGAATTCATAGAAGAATCAAATATTCTTCATAGATAATCTTGATCATAAACCCACAATTCATTGGATCTCGACAAACACACCGCAAAAAGTATTACATCGAATAGATCTCCAAGAAAATCGAGGAGAACTTTATATTGAGATCCAAAGAGAGAGAAGAAGCCATCTAGCTAATAACTATGGACCCGAAGGTTTGTGGTAAACTACTCACACATCATCGGAGAGGCTATGGTGTTGATGTAGAAGCCCTCCGTGATTGAGTCCGCCTCGGGCGGAGCGCCGGAAAAGGCCCCAAGATGGGATCTCATGGGTACAGAAGGTTGCGGCGGTGGAAATAGGGTTTCGCGGTGCTCCTGGATGTTTTCAGGGTATATGAGTGTATATAGGCGAAAGAAGTAGGTTGGTGGAGCTACGAGGGGCCCACGAGGGTGGGGGCGCACCTACCCCCCTGGGCGCGCCCTCCTACCTCGTGGCCACCTCGTGGCTTCCTTGACGTCCACTCCAAGTCTCCTGGATTGCGTTTGTTCCAAAAATGATCCTCGCGAAGGTTTCATCCCGTTTGGATTCCGTTTGATATTCCTTTTATGCGAAACACTGAAATAGGCAAAAAAACAGCAATTTGCACTGGGCCTTCGGTTAGTAGGTTAGTCCCAAAAATAATATAAAAGTGCATAATAAAGCCCATTAAACATCCAAAACAGATAATATAATAGCATGGAATAATCAAAAATTATAGATACGTTGGAGACGTATCATACACCTGTCACACCGGCTCTCTTCAATATATGTATAATCTCCCGTTTCTGTTGCCTTTCGGATGTCTCACGTCACAGACATGTCTTTGCAGGTTGACGTAACCCCGTGCACCATACTATACACCATCAGCGGCCAGAAGGTGGATGTGGGAAAGGCGACGATAGTGAAGCCGAAGGAAGATTTGTTCCATAGCCGGCCAATCCCCCCTGACGTCTTCAAGGTTTCCGTGGCCAATGTCAAACCGGGCCACGAGAATTTGGCTCCTCCGATAGCACTACGGGGATATGACGACGAGACCCCGCGACGGCTTGGCGATTGCAAGAGTTGGGTCCTGTTGTGGCCAAAGAGTCTACTTCATATGGAGGCGGCCGGGAGCACACCCACGACCATGTAGCCTCAACAAGGTATGAACACCAACACCCCACCTACCCAATTAGCGTCGTCTGTCATGCCGGGTGATAGCGGACTGCGTGAGGAAGAGGCTCCATTAGTCGCTGATGACGTTGCCGCCGTCGAAGAAGCAATGCATGATATCGATGCCATCGATGAGGATGACGATGACCCTCTACAGTATCTCAATACTGGCACCTATGACGATAGAGGATTAATGGCTCAACAGTATGAGTACTCAGGGTTTGAGCATGATGAGTTGGTGCCTGAATTGTTGGAGGATGAACGTATTATAGGCTCACTTCCAGTAGCAAAAAGCATAGGAAGAGATCGAGGAAAGGCAAAGCTGCTCCTATGAGCCAACCGCCTCCGTAGCCTCGGGTTGAAGACTGTATACCTATCATAGGTGCGGCGAAATACCATATCCCCGGTGATCCGATCCTACCTAAGGCACCGGTAGAGGCCATATACGGCGATCTAAGGAGACTTCATGATGATGTGCTGCGGAGAGAGAAAAGCCTGATCGCCTCGGAAAATCTAGGATACCCGCTCTACGTGGTTAACATGCCGCAGAAAATGTTGTACGCCAACACATTCCCCACAAAAAAGCTCTTCCTTCGATTCGATTACATCTTCGACATGTTTCACTTGAAAAAGCTGGATTTTATGTTTGTTCGCCTTTTCGCCTTGTACATGAACTACATCATCAGGATTGAGCAGATACCTTATATCTGTGTCGTTGACCCGTACTTCATGCACGAGGGCTTCTTGGCAGTCTGCCCAAAGCATCGTGAATACGCGAGTAACTACATCACCGATTTCATGGTCAGCAATAAGGACAAGGAGACGATTCTCGTGCCTTATCATCCTATGTAAGTCATCCGCGGATATCCTTCCTTCGATTTCAATCATTCATTTGCACGCGTGGAGGCTAATTTGAGGTGTACTTATTTTGCGCAACGACGGGCGCGCCGTCCTCATCATCCTTTACCCTCGATTCTCCCACGCTCTTTACTTGGACTCGTCGAAGAACATGAAGAAAGAGTATTATACCCACATCAAGTCTGTTCTTGACAGTGCTATCTTTAGCTACGGCCTACGGGGTGGAGAGATCACGCTCAAGAAGACAAGGAACCGTGAGCCTGCCTTTGGCCATAAGACCGACTTCTGCTGCATCCAGCAACCGAGTGGTACTCTCAGTGATGGATTCTATGTCCTCCACCACATGCTGGAGTACAGACGGGATTAGCAGAACCTTCGCATATCACCTAGATCCGGCGATGCCAATATTCTGCAATGGCAAAGAAACTAGGAGATATCCCGGATCATCGACTCCGAGCTGAGCTCTATCACATCCAGCGTGAAGTTTCCCAAATCATCATGAAGGAGGTCCTCGAAAAAACAGGGATGTTCTACAAAGAAGGGCAAATGTCGCGGGAAGACGTCCGAACACGCGTAGCCGCTCAGCGTCTCGACCTGAAGCCTTTCATTACGCTCGGGGACTATCTCCCTGACTTGGATGGATGGCACGACATGTTGGAGTGATTGACGATATATGACAATGTGTCTGTTTAGTCCATACTTTATCTATGGTGAAACTTTGAGTTATGCACAATGAAACTTTATTTGTGATGTAATTAAACCATCCTCCTCAACTAGCGAAGATCACTCTAGTTAGGGCATTTTGTGTACGATGAACTTTGTTATTTATGCTTATGATATGTTGCTTCTATTTTTGCCAACTATGTCTCTTTCTGTTGCTCAACTATATATGTTGCATATTATCGACTCATGTGACGATGCAGGTACATAGATCATCGATGGCGAAGAAGTGCTACGCCAAGAGTATACGACTAGTGGTCGGAGTGTCAGGCCCAGGTGTACCGGTTTTCGAGTGACAGCCAGAGAGGGTTCGATAGTAGAGCCGAAGCAGAAAATAGTTAGTTTAGGTTCACGCTAGTGCGAGAGAGGGATACGAACCGGCGCCTCAAGAAGTACTACATTATGTATGACGAGACATGTCATGTAACTTGTATAGCTATATCGTGATTATGATGTGACAACCTGATTTGTGTTGGATGATATGATGAGACTATTGTGTGTATGATATGATGAGCATATTGCATGTTTATGATATGATTAGAATATTGTATAAAACCTGTACAAAAACATCGCAAATACGTAGCAAAAAAAAGATATGTGAAAATATAGTAGTAGCGCTCTTTACTGCTGGACAGGAAAATGCTACTGCTAAGGCACTTAGCAGTAGCGCTGGTATGGAAAGCGCTACTGCTAAGTAGGTATAGCAGTAGCGCGTGTCAAAATGCGCTGCTGCTAAACATTAGTTGTAGCACCGTATCAGTAGCATGGTGCCCCGCGCTACTGATAGCCCTTAGACCCGCGCTACTGCTAGGCTTTTCCCTAGTAGTGAATGGTTTTTTAGGGTATCCTATGAAGATGCACTTCTCCGCTTTGGGTTTGAGCTTATCAGGCTGAAGCTGTTTGACATAAGCATCGCATCCCCAAACTTTAAGAAACGACAGCTTAGGTTTGTTGCCAAACCATAGTTCATAAGGTGTCATCTCAACGGATTTAGACGGAGCCCTATTTAACGTGAATGCAGCTGTCTCAAATGCATAACCCCAAAATGATAAAGGCAAATCGGTAAGAGACATCATAGAATGCACCATATCTAATAAAGTACGGTTACGATATCCAGACACACCATTACACTGTGGTGTTCTAGGTGGCGTGAGTTGTGAAACAATTCTACATTGTTTTAGATGAAGGCCAAACTCTTAACTCAAATATTCACCTCCACGATCAGATCATAGAAACTTTATTTTCTTGTTATGATGATTCTCTACTTCACTCTGAAATTCTTTGAACTTTTCAAATGTTTCAAATTTGTGTTTCATCAAGTAGATATACCCATATCTACTCAAATCATCTGTAAAGGTTAGAAAATAACGATACCCGCTGCGTGCCTCAACACTCATCGGAACGCATACATCGGTATGTATTATTTCCAATAAGTCATTAGCTCGCTCCATTGTTCCGGAGAACGGAGTTTTAGTCATTTTGCCCATGAGGCATGGTTTGCAAGTATCAACTGATTCATAATCAAGTGATTTGAAAAGTCCATCCGCATGGAGTTTCTTCGTGTGCTTTACACCAATATGACCTAAATGGCAGTGCCACAAGTACGTTGCACTATCATTATCAACTTTGCATCTTTTGGCATCAATATTATGAATATGTGTATTACTACGATCAAGATTCAACAAGAACAGACCATTCATCAAAGGTGCAAGACCATAAAAGATATTATTCATATAAATAGAACAACCATTATTCTCAAACTTAAATGAATAACCCTCTCACAATAAACAAGATCCAGATATAATGTTCATGCTCAACGCTGGCACCAAATAACCATTATTGAGGTCTAAAACTAATCCCAAAGGTGTAAAGGTAGCGTGCCGACGACGATCACATTGACCTTGGAACCATTCCCGACGCGCATCGTCACCTCGTCCTTAGCCAATCTTCGTTTATTCCGCAGCTCCTGTTTCGAGTTACAAATATGAGCAACCGAACTAGTATCAAATACCCAGGTGCTACTACGAGCATTAGTAAGGAACACATCAATAACATGTATAACAAATATACCTTTGTTCACTTTTCCATCCTTCTTACAGGCCAAATACTTGGGGTGGTTCCGCTTCCAGTGACCATTACCCTTGCACTAGAAGCATTCAGTCTCAGGCTTGGGTCCGGCTTTGGGCTTCTTCACGGGAGCGGCAACTTGCTTGCCATTCTTCTTGAAGTTCCCTTTCTTTCCTTTGCCCTTTTTCCTGAAACTGGTGGTCTTGTTAACCATCAACACTTGATGCCCCTTCTTGATTTCTACCTCCACGGCCTTAAGCATTGCGAAGAGCTCGGGAATTGTTTTCTCCATCCCTTGCATATTATAGTTCATCACAAAGCCTTTATAGCTTGGTGGCAGTGACTGAAGAACTCTGTCAATAACACTCTCAGCCGGAAGATCAATTCCCAACTGAGTCAAGTGGTTATGGTACCCAGACATTCTGAGTATGTGTTCACTGACAGAACTATTCTCATCCATCTTACAACTATAGAACTTGTTAGAGACTTCATATCTCTCAACATGGGCATTTGCTTGAAGTACCAATTTCAGCTCTTGGAACATCTCATATGCTCTGTGGCGTTCAAAACGCTTTTGAAGTCCCGGTTCCAAGCCATAAAGCATGGCACACTGAACTGTCGAGTAGTCATCATTCTGCATTTGCCAGGCATTCACAACGTCCAGATTAGCAGGAGCGGGTGGGTCACCTAGCGGTGCATCAAGGACATAATTCTCCTGTGCAGCAATGAGGATAATCCTCAAGTTCCGGACCCAGTCCGTGTAGTTGCTACCATCATATTTCAACTTAGCTTTCTCTAGGAACGCATTAAAATTCAAGGGAACGGTAGCACGGGCCATTGATCTACAACATAGATATGCAAAAACTATTAAGACTAAGTTCATGATAAATTAAGTTCAGTTAATCAAATTACTAATGAACTCCCACTTAAATTAACATCCCTCAAGTTGTCTAAGTGATACATGATCCAAATCAACTAACCCATGCCCGATCATCACGTGAGATGGGGTAGTCATCAATGGTAAACATCTCTGTGTTGATCATATCTACTATATGACTCACGTTCGACCTTTCAGTCTCTAGTGTTCCGAGACCATGTCTGTACATGCTAGGCTCGTCAAGTATAACCCAAGTATTATGCTTGTGCAAAAACTGGCTTACACCCGTTGTATGTGAACGTAGAGTCTATCACACCTGATCATCACGAGGTGCTTCGAAACGACGAACTTTAGCAACGGTGCATACTCAGGGAGAACACTTTTATCTTGAAATTAAGTGAAGGGATCATCTTATAATGCTACCATCGTTTTAAGCAAAATAAGATGCATAAAGGATAAACATCACATTCAATCAAAATATATGACATTATATGGCCATCATCATCTTGTGCTTTTGATCTCCATCTCCAAAGCATCGGCATGATCACCATCATCACCAGCTCGACACCTTGATCTCCATCATTGCGTCGGGGTCATCTCGCCAACTATTGCTTCTACAACTATTGCTGACGCATAGCGATAAAGTAAAGCAATTATATGGCGCTTGCATGTCATACAATAATTAAAAGACAACCCTAAGGCTCCTACCGGTTGTCGATATTATAAAACATGATCATCTCATACAACAACATATATCACATCACGTCTTGACCATATCACATCACAACATACCTTGCAAAAACAAGTTAGACGTCCTCTACTTTGTTGTTGCAAGTTTTATGTGGCTGCTATGGGCAACTAGCAAGAATCATTCTTACCTACGCAAAAACCACAACGGTGATTTATCAAGTTTGCTGTTTTAACCTTCTTCAAGGATCGGTCGTAGTCAAATTTTATTTAACTAAAGTAGGAGAAACAGACACCCGCCAGCAACCATTATGTAAAACAAGTTGCATGTCAGTCGATGGAACCGGTCTCATGTACGTGGACATGTAAGGTTGGTCTGGGCCGCTTCATCCCACAATGCCGCCGAATCAAAATAAGACGTTGGTGGTAAGTGGTATGAACATCACCGCCCACAACTCCTTTGTGTTCTACTCGTGCATATCATCTACGCATAGACCTAGCTCATGATGCCACTGTAGGGGAACGTTGCATGGAAAACAAAAAAAGTTCTACGCACATGCAAGATCTATCCATGGAGATGCATAGCTACGAGAGAGAAGAGTGTGTCTACATACCCTCATAGACCGTTAAGCGGAAGCGTTTATCAATGCGGTTGATGTAGTCGAACACCTTCACGATCCAACCGATCAAGTACCGAATGTACAGCACCTCCGGGTTCAGCACACGTTCAGCTCTATGACGTCCTTGCCTTCTTGATCCAGCAAGACAGGCGAAGTAGTAGATGAGTTCCGGCAGCACGACGGCGTGGTGACCGTGGTGATGCAACTATCTCCGCAAGGCTTCACCGAGCACTACGAAAATATGACCAAGGATGAACTAGAGGGAGAGGGGCGCCGCACACGGCTTGGGAATCGTGGTGTCTATTGCCCCTCTCCCTCCACACACACACACACACACACACACACACACACACACACACACACACACACACATATATATATATATATATATATATATATATATATATATATATATATATATATATATATATATATATATATATATATATATATAGGTGGAGGGGGAGGAGCCAGCCCTAGGGCGCCCCAAGTGGCCGACGGTTGCCCTAGAGGCATGCCTAGCTGCCCCCCCCCCTTCCATATTTGAACATGGGGGGAAGGATGGGGGGTTGGCTGCCTTAGGGCACCTTCCCTTTCCTTCCCTCCCTCCTTGGTACGCAGGTAGGGGGTGGAGGGGCACGCCAGCCCCCTTGTGGGCTGGGGTGCTTCCCCGCTTTGGCCCATAAGGCCCACCACTTACCGGTGGCCTCTCGGAACCCCTTCCGGCACTTTGATAAATACCCGGTACTTTCGGAAACCTTTCCGGTGACCAAATAGCATCGTCCTATATATCAATCTTTACCTCCGGAGCTCCTCGTCATGTCCATGATCTCATCCAGGACTCCGAACAACATTTGGTCACCAACTCACATAACTCATATAATACTATCTCGTCAACGAACATTAAGCGTGCGGACCCTACGGGTTCGAGAATGATCTAGACATGACCGAGACACCCCCTTCATAAATATTCTACGAAGATCTTTATCGGTCAAACCTTTATGACAACATACGTAGTTCCCTTTGTCTGTCGGTATGTTACTTGCCTGAGATTTGATCGTCGGTATCTTCATACCTAGTTCAATCTCGTTACCGGAAAATCTCTTTACTCGTTCCGTAATACATCGTCTTGCAACTAACTCCTTAGTAACTTTTCTTGCAAGCTTCTTATGATGTGTATTACCGAGAGGGCCCAGAGATACCTCTCTATCATATAGAGTGACAAATCCCAATCTCTATTCACGCCAACTTAACAGACACCTTCGGAGATACCTGTACAACATCTTTATGATCACCCAGTTACGTTGTGACGTTTGATAGCACACAAGGTATTCCTCCAGTATCCAGGAGTTGCATGATCTCATGGTCGAAGAAACATGTATTTGACATTAAGAAAGTCGTAGCAATAAACTGAACGATCATATGCTAAGCTAACGGATGGGTCTTGTCCATCACATCATTCTCCTAATGATGTGATCCCGTCATCAAGTGACAAATCATGTCTATGGTTAGGAAACCTTAACCATCTTTGATCAATGAGCTAGTCTAGTAGAGACTTACTAGGGACACGGTATTTGTTTATGTATCCAACATGTATCTAAGTTCCGGTCAATACAATTCTAGCATGAATAATAAACATTTATCATGGATAAGGACATATAATAATAAAAAATTTATTATTGCCTCTAGGACATATTTCCATCACTAACGCCAACCCTAGCAGAGAGTAACCCAGTTCCAGTTGACACAACACCATCTCCACCACAGAGCTCCCAAATAAGAGCAGTTAGTAAAGCAGCTCCAGTGCCCAAAGTTCTAGGACTAGGACGGCGAACCCCAACTCCACCAGTTAGTACACCTATTACTGTGGACGAAGCACAACCAGTCATCCATAGTTTAGCGTCTATCACGCTTGATGTTGTTAAATCCTATGTGCGTATCTTCCTAACATGGAAATACTATACAAAAGATGAAGGAAAAAGCCAGTTGCAGGTGTTCCTCCTGGAGTTATGCGTAAGTAATGTTATACATGGCCATTACTTTGCCTTGTCCCATACTTTATACCTCCCTGCTGGTTATAACAAAGCAAATGTTCCCATTTTTCTCTATAGAGAATGATCGATTTGGAAACCCAAGATGAGGAAAGTTGTGCTAATGCATGTGCTATCTTCAAGAATGCTTTGCGACAGTATCGTAATTACCTAAAGAAAACATACTTCACTAGCAAGTAAACTCATCAAATTCCCTTACTTTCTTTGGAGAAACATTTACGAGAGGATGACCGGGAACGCCTTGTACTGTACTGGTCCAGAACCAATATTCTGGTAGGGTCTATGAGATCATATTTCATTTTGAAGTACTATATGCATGCATCTTACTATACTCTGTTCTTGTAGAATAAGTGCTTAAACCTAAAGAACAACTGTTCTCAGGTAAGATTCCATAGCTATGGTGCATATTGCTTTGCTCTTATATCACTGTTTTTGCTCATACCAACTAATTTTTAAATTGAAGGGTCTAATCAAAACTCCAGTGGCACAACAGGTATGTCTTAAACATGTTTCTTTAACTGGTTTGCTCTTCTAAATTGTTGTATGTTGATTTATTTTCAATTGTATAGACAGTTTTCTTTTCATATCATGCACATTACTAGCATCAAAACAGAACCAATAGTGTTGTTAGTTTTACATGTATACTCGTGCTACCCATCCAAAATCTTGTGGTGTTGTGTAGTTTCCCACACTTATATTCTTTCAATGTTGCTTTTGTCTTCAACTGATATGATTTGAACTGTGTCTCTATTTTGACCTGGCAAGACAATACGGTGACCATAAAACATAGATATATGTTTGTTTCATGCTTTTATTATGTACTACTTTGCAAGAGAAGACATGTTAGTTTAATCGTGTCCACCTTACTACTGGACTGGTTTACCAAAATGAGTTTCATATACTACATGCTAAACCTGTTATGTGTCTGCTTGTTTCTTCTTTTAGAATGCTGGCAGAATATTGGAGAAGAGTACCCCATTAAGCAATGGTAAAGGAAGTAATGCAGATAAGGTTCAAGATAGTAAGACAACCTTGTTGGTCTCCAACAAATCTCATAAAAAGGATAAGGTAAACTATCTTGAAGACAGTGAGACAACCCTAAAATCATGTCTTGATGTAGTGTTCGAGTTACTGGCCACTACCGCTGACACAAGATCAGTTTGGCTTCTTGAGTCTCAACTACAAGCTAAAAGACATCGATCAGCTGTGTGGCGACAAGAAGCCGGAGGACTGAGGAAGTCCCTGCAGAATTCAGATGCATACTTTCTGGTGCAACAACAAGCATTGGAGGACTTTAGCGCCAAACAAGAGAAAGCTAATCAGCTTGCTAAGCTTATTGTCAGCATGGTGGATACCCAGGATAACGTTTCTTGAGCTCTTCTAAAGTTGTTTTCATTTGTGGACTTGTTTTGTTGCCGCGTTTATTTGCACTGGTGGCCAACTTAGACGTCCAACATATATAATATGCTCCTTCATTGTTCCCTATATTTGCACATTGTGGTGAACTTTGATGCTGAGTGAATGTAATTTGTATAATAGCCGTAATAGCCTAGCATTAGTTGCTTGCTTATTTATTTCCTTATAGTCTTGTTTATTTGTTTGCTTGTAGTCACTGCAGTTCTTTTTCCTCGGTTTGCTTGTGTCCGCAATAACCATGGGCCACATACGGGTCATGGTAACCATAGGCCTCCAACAGGCAGTAGGATCCATGGCCCTCCTACGGGTCGTAGGATCCATGGGCCACACATGGGTCGTACTGTTCATAGGCCAAAACCGGACCGTAATATGGGTCGTAAATGGGCCAAAATCAAAATCGTCCATTTATGGGCCCAGACCATAACGGGTCGTTAATAGGCCAGAAGACAGCACAGGCTTAATTCTATCGACACACATAATAGGTCGTTAATTGGCCGGAATACATGACGGGATAAAAAAGGGCTCAATAGGTTAACGGGCCACAAACGGACCGATTGTAACCTCGGGCTGAATTTAGTCCATAGCGGATCAGGGCATTAACGGACCGTAAGTAATCATGGGCCATAAATGAGCCTATGAATTTATGGGCCCTTAGAAGGTCGAAAGTTAACATGGGCTGGAAACTACCCAACTAAATCATGGGTCGTTAATGGGTCCAAAGCAATTTACTGTTCATTATGGGCCAGAATCACCACGGGACGCTAAAGGGCCCAAAGATACAAAAGGCCTCATATGGGCCAAAAGAAGTCACGGGCCATACTTGGGCGGAAGTGACAACAGGCTAGAATCATATTGGACGGCCCGCATGATGATAACCCACAAGTATAGGGGATCGGAACAGTTTTCGAGGGTAGAGTATTCAACCCAAATTTATTGATTCAACACAATGGGAGCCAAAGAATATTTGCAAGTATTAGCAGTTGAGTTTTCAATTCAACCACACCTAGAGAACTAAATATCTACAGCAAAGTGATTAGTAGCACAGTAACATGATAGTTTGGTAGAAGTGATAGCAATACTAACGGTAACAGTAGCGGTAGCAATTTTATAGTGATTGTAACAACAGTAGTCACTTAGCAAGATCAATATGCAAACGTCGTAGGCATTGGATTAGTGATGGATAGTTATGTCGGATGACATTCATCATGTAATAGATATAACCTAGGGCGACAGAACTAGCTCCAATTCATCAACGTAATGTAGGCATGTATTCCGTAAATAGTCATACGTGCTTATGATAAGAACTTTCATGACATCTTTTTTCCTACCCTCCCGTGTCAGCGGGGTCCATAAGGAAACTAAGGGATATTAAGGCCTCCTTTTAATAGAGAACCGGAACAAAGCATTATCACATAGTGAATACATGAACTCCTCAAACTACGGTAGTCACCAGAAAGAATCCCAATTTCTGTCAATTTGGGGTATGCGGACCATAACACGTAATAGGTGCATATAAGTTGCAACATAGGATCAAGAACACAAATATATTCATGAAAACATAAAGGGTTCGGATATGAAATCATGGCACTCTGGCCCTAGTGACAAGCATTAAGCATAGCAAAGTCGTAGCAACATCAATCTCAGAACATAGTGGATACTAGGGATCAAGCCCTCACAAAACTAACTCGATTACATGATAAATCTCATCCAACCCATCACCGTCCAACAAGCTACGGAGAAATTAGTCACTCCTGGTGATGAGCATCATGAACTGGTGATGGAGAAGGGTTGGTGAAGATGATGACGACGAATCCCCCTCTCCAGACTCCTGAATGGAATCCAGATCTGGTCTCCCGATGAAGAACTGGCGACGGCTCCATATCATGAAATTCGATGAAACTTCTTCACTTATTATTTCTTTTCTCAGGAAATCTGAATTTATAGCATTGGAATTAGGGTTAACGGAGCCACATGGGCCCCACAAGGCACCAGGGCGCCCAGGGGGTGGCCGCGCCCTGGTGGCTTGTGGGCCACTGGTGGCTCCCCTCCTGTGGGTCTTGGATCCGGTATTTTTTTATTTATTCCATAAAAAATCTCCAAAAAGTTTTGTCCAATTTCGAGAACATTTATTTCTGCACAAAAACAACACCATGGTAGTTCTGCTGAAAAAAGCGTCAGTCAGGGTTAGTTTCAGTCAAATCATGCAAATTAGAATCCAAAACAAGAGCAAACGTGATACGATGGAGACGTATCAACTCCCCCAAGCTTAACTCATTGCTTGTCCTCAAGCAATTCAGTTGACAAACTAAAAGTGATAAAGAAAAACTTTTACGAACTTTTTTGTTCTTGTATCCATATATAAGCTTAAATAACACCCAGGTTTTCAGCAAAGATCATAACTAACCATGCAAATGAATAGCTCTTAGAAATTATATTCACTCATATCAATGGCATAATCAACTAGCGAGCAATAATAATATATCTCAAGTGCCAACACTTTGTCAAAATAATCATGATATAATATGACAACATGGTATCTCGCTAGCCATTTATGAGACCGCAAAACATAAATGCAGAGCACCTCCAAAGTTCAAGCATGGACTAAACATTGTAATTCATGGTAGAAGAGATCCATTCAAGATGCACACAATATTAAATATACACAATGCATAAGAATGACAATAGTGCTCTCAATACTAGTGCTTGATTGAGAAGGTGATGACTCAACAATAAAAGTAACATAACAGTAAATAGATAGGCCCTTCGCAGAGGGAAGCATGGATTTGCAAAAGTGCCAGAGCTCGAAGCTTAAATCAGATATAAATATAATTTTGAGAGGCATGCCTTTCCTGTCAACGTCACGACCGAGAGTTTTCAATATCTTCCATGCTAAACACATTAGCAGTGAATCCCAAACGATAAAGAACAAACACAAGCCATGCCTAGCCGGATCCTCGGGTGCCCTCCATACCAACAACTTTCCGGGGGAATTTGTTTTATTATTTTGCAACTTAATCATGGGACTGGGCATCCCGAATACCAGCCCCTCTCGTGTAAGGACAAGTGAATAAACACTTATCATGAGAATAATCTGCTTAGCAAGGAAGATACTGACTGCCCCCCTGTCGCTCCATGAGCGGTACTGGAACACAAAATAGATGTTCATTTGAATATTTAGAGGTGGCACATGCAAATTTACTTGGAACGGCAGAGTAATGCCGCATATAGGTAGATATAGTGGACTCGTCTGGAATAACTTTGGTTTAAGGATTTGGATGCACAAGCAGTATTCCCGCTTAGTACAAGCGAAGGCTAGCAAATAGATTGAGAAGCGGCCAGCTAGAGAGCGGAAACAGGCATAAACATGCATTGTGAATAAGTAATTAACATGTCATCTTGCTTAAGGCGTTAATCTGTTTTTATTGACTTAATACCCTAGATGCATGCTGGATAGCGGTCAATGGGTGGAGTAATAGTAGTAGATGCAGGTAGGAGTTAGTCTACTTGTATCGGACGTGATGCCTATATACATGATCATTGCCTTGAATATCGTCATAACTATGCGCTTTTCTATCAATTGCCCAACAGTAATTTGTTTACCCACTGTATGCTATGTGTTCGAGAGAGAAGCCTCTAGTGAAAACTATGGCCCTCAGGGCTACTTTTATCATATATAAAATCCAAAAATACCTCGCTGCAATTTTATTTCTTATTTTGTTTAGTATTTTATTTTATCTATCTTCCACTACGAGATTTGATCCTTGCCAATAACTGCAAAGGGGATTTGCAACCGTCTTGGTCGTGTTGGGTGCAAATATTTTGCTTTTGTGTGTGCAGGTGCTGCTAACGAGGTTCTATGTGGTTCTCCTACTGGATTGCTCACCTTGGTTCTTAACTGAGGGAAATACTTATCTCTACTGTACTGCATCATCATCTCCACTTCTAGGAAATCCCAACGCAGCTCACAAGTAGAAGGAATTTGTGTGGTTCTCCTATTGGTCCGATAACCTTGGTTCCCACTGAGGGAAATACTTCTCCGTTACTACATTGCTTCACCCTTCCTCTTCGGGGGAAATCCCAACGCAGCTCACAAGTAGCAATGGGGGATTACATGGATTAGGGAAGAACAAAAGAACTTTTGGGAGGTGAAACAAAAGTAGGTAGTCAATGTTGCCTTGCCTTGATCCTTTGGATGCCTTCTCTCTCGTCAGATATCGGCTTAAGCAGTGGGTGCAGTTGAGCTGGTCGGGCCCATCGATTCGGGTCCATGGTACTAGGGGTTGAGAGTGCATGCGCGCGCATGCCTTCCACCCTGTATAGTGGACCAGCCATGTCAGGGGCCCTAAGATTATGTGCGGGGTGGTTACATTGGCAATATATTTATACTAGAGGGTGATGTGCGCTTTGTTTTACCATTCCTCGGTCGTGAGTTAAGTCTCTTTTACGCGGGCTATTAAGGTTAGAGGTGGGTAATTTTGCATCAAAAATCAAAAAATCAAACTGACTTGACTAGTATTCCTGGTTTATTCGGTTTACGGTGTTCAGTTTAGTCTTTCCATCGCTACTTGTTTGATGTTTGGGTGTATCTTCGGTTTTCAACCTACATAAACCGAACTGGCCATCATACCATATACACCGAAGTGGACTTTCTTTTTCTCTGACTTCCCTACATTGTTGGCACATGTAGGCATGGCCCAAGGCCCATCTAAAATGCACACAACCAAACTCAGTCTTGCTTCTACTCCCAGAATCGCTCTCCTACATTGGTTCTTGTCCCCAAAAGGACCTTCCAATCTTGGGGTTAGATCTATTGCCACAATGCCTGGCTACATTGGCTCTTTGACAGGTGCTCATGTTGGCTTGTATCTCCAATGCCTTATCTTTCATTCCAGGTCTCCCTAGCGCTAGCACAATGTGTGTTCCACCATAAAAACATCGCTCGAGGAGCCCCGACGAGGAAGACGGAGCAAGCCACGACTCGACCACTTGGCGCAGAACCAACAAGTCTGTACCACCCCCTCATAAACATACAAAGCAGAAAAATAGTCCACCGCTCCTCGACGACGAAATAACCGACATGCATGGGGAGCTCGTATTTAGGCAACAACGCGTCGAAGGATGGACAAACGTGCATGCCCTAGGATGGTCGCTTTGGCTCGCATTAGGCCTAGTTGGGCCTTGTCCCATTTGGAGTTGCGAAGGGAAACAAACATTGAGGAACAAAATATTGGGAGGAAAAAGTAGAATGCTCTTGAAAAATAAAAGTTATTCATGAATTTTAAAAAACTGTGTAAATATAAAAAATGAATTTAAATATTTTTATGAATTTTCAAAAACTGCTCATGAATATAAAAATGTTTGCAAATTTAAAAATTGTGAATTTTAGAAAAGATTCCTCGAATTTCAAAAAATATTCATGAACTTAGAAACTATTCATGAATTTTTTAAAAATATTTCCGAATTTCAAAAGAAGTTTCCCAAGTTTTAAAAATGTTCACAAATTTAAAAATAGTATTGAATTAAATATATTTTTTTGAATTTGGAAAAAATCCATGAGTCTTAAAAATATTCCCCAACTTTAGAAAATGTTCATGAATTTTAAAAATATATAACAGTATAAAAAGAAAAAAGTGGTTCAAGCACATATAGGATTTGCCCAGGGATCAGCGCCGCCTTCAGGTACGAATATGCCTAAGCACAACCCATAACAAATCCTCACCCCGATATGTGGATCCATGAATGCAAAAACTACCTCGATGCTCAAGGAGGCTCCATTCTCGGCGAGCTTAGAGTATGTACCGATTACACTGAGACCATTCACTTGCATTGCATGTACATATGATTTTCCACCACTCGTACATATCAGCATTTGTTTTGTTTCATAGTACCATATCCTTTTCCACAACAACTCTCTCAACCCTAGCCGCTGTGAAGTTTCTCCCCAAGCCGCCACATCGGGCCCCCTCATCTTCCCCGTTCGGCGGCCTCGTCGGTGGTAAGAGGAGTAGGGACCCGTACATTTGTTCCCTTTTTCTGTTTAGGTTTTGTTTTCCCAGTGACATTGATGAGGTGGTGGCCGTGATGGCTTGTTGGAATAAGGTATCTTTGGTCTCTCTCTACCTCAGTGACGTTCGATTTGGCGTCGACGAAGAGCCTGTGAGAGTTTGTGTCCCCAGATTTGTAGGCTCTCTTTAGATCTTGACAGTTGGTGTGTCCTTCAAGAAGAGCAATTGTCTAACCATTGATGTGACGACTTTGACATCTTCTTTTGTGTTGTTTTGGGTCCGCTTTCTCCAATAGTCTGAACTAGTGGTAATGGATTGCAAGCTTGTTTTCTGTGGAGTGATGCTCCAACCAATGCTTCTACAACAGCTTTTAGATCTCGTCTCAAAGGACAAGTGATTATTGCGGATTTTAAAACCTAGTATGACAAAGCAGCTTACATGTGTCCCTTTTCCTTTACTGTTGGAGTGTTGGTCCAGTCCAATTCTCAATCTCCATCGGGCAACCTACAATCACATAAAGAAGGCTAGTACGTTTTGCAATGGATTTTTTTTTTGTTTGTCCGGTCAGCGTCCAGATGTCTTTCCATTGTGTTGTCCATTATTTTTCTTATTAATAAATATCAGATATAAGATGCCTTTCGGGTGTATTTTCCATCGTTTCTTTAAAAAGGCATATGTTTCGTTTTGCCTGGAGTCAGAGGTGATAAAGGGATGGATGGATGGATGGCGCGCGCGAGAGAGAGGTGGCTCGCTGGGAGCCACTGAATTGATGGCGAGGGCAGGCGGAAAACACAAGCGCGTGTGCGTGTCGTCTAGCCTGCCTGCTGCTTGCGCGCCCTCCCTCGCTCGTTGCTCTTCCTTCCTCGGTTGGTCGTGGGTGATCCGTCACATCAAGTCCCAGCAACAGCAGCAGCTAAAGCCTACGTACCGCTCGTGTTTGAACGACAGAGCAAGGTACGTACTCCCCACTTTCCGTTACGCGCGCGGTATACCTTTTTTTTAATTAAAAAAAATACCCATGCATGTGATGTCCCCGCTAGACGACCTACATGTCTCCTTCTAGCTAGCAGGAGCGTAGTACTTGGAGAAGCAGCTAGCTATACATGCATGCTACGTAGTATTGTACTTGTACTTGCTTCTGTGCTAGCTGTGCAGGAACAGGATACTCGAATACGTACGAGGAAACATGACTTGTCTAATCTCCAACAGTGCATCCGTGCAATGTGTGCATGCGAGGAAATCAATGCATCATGCCTCGCAAGAAAAGGGTGTACTAGTGTATGGTGTCCGCTGTGCAGTAAGAATATGTGGGATTGTGAGGACGAGATTAATTTTCTCATCAAAAGGGGAAACTAAGAACGACGACGTCTACATTCTCTGTATGCAACTCATCAGCTATTTTCTGCGGCTTTTTTCGAACCCGTATGGAGTAATATTCTTGTAGTACAAGCTAGTAGTATTCTACAAACAACTCATGCATGTCTAAAGGGCGTTTGTACACTACACACTATCTACAGCAACTTTTTATCTATAAAAGTTTCCACTCTCCATCACCCGAACGGTCCTTATAATGAGTCCCTCTAATCATGATCTTATAGAAGATTTCTCATGCGCAAAGCTCCATATGTTAATGTTATATTTGTCACATCAGTTCACCAAGTAAGAACGTCTAATCAGTTTGGAAAGCAACAACCATCGTGATCGAGAGAGATGTCAAGAAAAATGATTCATGGTTGGGAATTAAGCACTCAGTGATTGGTGAACCGGAGAGAGTCCATCCGGGCATGGAGACACAAGTCATTGGCGTACTACTACTTCATTTCCACAAGGTCAATGTTTAACGCGTGTACGTGTGCATAAGTGAAGTTCGAACTAGTGCAATCCATCACTCAAGAAACAAATGTGTACCCGCAAAAAAAAAATAGTGAAGTCCATGTTTCTCATATTATGAAGAAAATAGTGATCGGTCTTATATTTGCTTATAGGGGGAGTACATTCTTTTCGAGATGCAACTCAGTTTAACATAGGCTACGACATCATTTCAGATATATTTTTTGGATTCTACATGCATTTAGTACCATATGTATATATGTAAATTCTTTCTACAATTTGCCCAAGTCTAATGTTCTTATGGAAAAGAAAAAACGTGGCATCATTCTTTTCTTTTCTGAATGAACAATTTGCTCAAGTCTAATGTAGTTATGGAAAAGCGAAAAATGTGGCATCGTTCATTTCTTTTCCGAATGATTTGAATTTCAAGATTGCTAACTACGCGTGCCCCGCAATGTTAGCATCATTCTTAAGTCTTAACCCCGAAACATATTGGATTGACTATTCTCCTGCCCATTTTTTGTAGGCAAAGGTTCCTATTTTTTTCAATACAATTTAACACGTAGAAAAATAGTGTTTAATATAGATTACATGGAATCGTGAATTTGTTTTCACAGGTGTAGACGCTCTACTTACGTATAAACTTTCATAATTAATAAGTTTATTTGTGGGCTAAACGAGAAAGACAAACATGTGAATCTATAATGGATGTACTAGTTGCTATTATAGACCCGTACATTTATTTTATTTTTGAAGTGCACAAATGAAAAATGTTTATTGAGAAATTTTACATATATGTAGGGCACATCTATACATGTACATGTGGAATTTATTAAAGCCGTTCCGAAATTTCAATATATTTTTATGAACATTCCAAAATACTGCACTCCACTATGAGCCTATAATGTTGTGTTTAGGACAAAAGAATTTTACATATAGGAGCTAAAATGTCCTATTGTATTACTTAAAATCCAATGCTTCAAAGAGGGACTCAAAATATATAAAAGATGGAGAATTTGGATATTTATTTTATAGATATTGAATATCTACAAGGATTTTTCTTTCAAAGTAAATATAAGATAACACGTTCGGACGATGAAACCTAGCTTAATTCAGTTGTATATATACATTACTAAAATTTTGGGCGTAAAATTTTGGTTCAAAGGGTAAAAGGGGGTGATCAGTTAGTTTCTTGTATGTATCACTTTCTTTTTTGTTCTTTAACATAAACCTTGTTCAAATTTTCTTTGAGTTAGGAGCCTATATATTGTTTGCTTTTCTTGTACATAAAACCTTGTTTCAAATTTATATTAAGCAGAAGCGTCTCCTCTTAATTAAGATTTTATAGGAGGGCGTGGGGGAGGGGGGTCAGCAGCAATAACTGAACAAATTTCAACACAAAACCAAGAAGCAAATAGTAAAATTCAAACTTGTTAAGGAATAAACAAATTCAGCACCAAAAGATCCAGGCCTGATCTCAGAGCAACACGTAAGCATGAAAAGTAGCAAATCAAATGCCCAAAGAAAACCCCAGTTAATCCCAGCGAAAGAGAAATCTCTAGATGATCGAATAAATACATGTACAATGCACACAACAGTGAGATCCATAAAAAGATCTGGGACCTATAAGAATAGTGCCGAGAATACTGCTTTTCACATGCCTTTACAGTTTACTAACATGGAAGGGGAAGAATGTCTTCAAAACAAATGATGTGATGCCTTCCATAAAAAACTGTTTTAATCTTCCTCCCTTACTATTAAGCATCTCAAGATGATATATCTGGAGCATATATGCAAGCATAGGCCACTGGTGCCTATGACATATGATATCAGATGCAGATCATGTAGCCTTTAATTAGCCCCCAATTAACCCACATTAGCTCAGGACTCCTCAGTCCCTGATGCATGCAAGCATGATCTTTCCACAAATCTATGTGCTGGGAGTGCATTGTTTATTTGGCCGCCTAAAGGCGGGTTCTTTTCTCATGAGCAAGCATGCTATGCGTACTAATGACTGATTGACTGATGCATGGATCCTGCGGAACCGATCGATTAATCATGAAAAGAAGAGAGATCAAGCTAGATCTCGATTCGATTACATATAGAACTCCAAAGTCGACCCAAAGTATGGCTTGCACAACATGCAGAAAGGGAGACACTGACATATATAATTCATGTTGGCTATATATAGATAGATTCATAGATAGATTGCTTCTTAGCTTAATTAACCTGGGAATGAGCTAGCTCGATCCCATCAGTCTCCCCGAAGCTTCCTTCCTTGAGCGTCAAGGCCGGCCAAAGCGCATATCATTCTCCACATCCATCGGTCTTGAGAGTAGGAGAGGTAATCCACATGCACTGCACAAGGCAAGATTGTAGCACAGATAACACATGAAGCTGCATATATACATATGCATGATTACAGTGCAACAATTTACTCAAACGGGCCACTCACTGTTCGTTGGGCGCGCCAGTTCACATGCTGCTGTCTCCTCCTTCCTTGTGATCCATCACAATGCTCTCTGATCCTGAGGTGGTGGTGATGGTGCTAATGGCGTTCACGGCCCAATTCGCCATGGAGGCGTAAGGGATCTGCACGGGCGCCACCTCAGCAGCGACGCTGCCTCCAGCGTTGTTGCTGCTCCGCATATTGTAGTAGCAACCGGCGGAAAGAGGTGGCTGTGGCACTATCGCGTCCACAAGCCCGAGCCTCCGGAAACCACCGCCACTTCCGCCGCCGTACATGCCGCCGGCGAGCTGCCCGGGGCACGGCATTGCGGCGGATGAGAGCCTGCCGGTGGGGATGCTGGCCGTGACGACGGGAAGCGCGGTGGGGATGCCACCGAGCTCGCCGCAGGCGTAGCGGAGGAGCTCGGTGTGCGCGGCGTCGAGCTCCTTCTGGAGGCGGTGGACCTGGCGCTGGAGTACGGAGATGGCGCCGACGCAGCCGTAGACGGGGTCCTTGACCCGCGCCTCCGCCTCGTAGGCCAGCGAGCTAACGGCGTCTTCCCGCTGGTGCGGCGGCAGCTCGTTGAGCAGCTTGGTCACGTTGCTGGCGCCGAACACCTTGTGCACGTTGGCGAACTTCTGCGGCTCCTCCGGCGGGAAGTAGGGCGCGAACACGCAACCAGGGAGGCACTTGCGCCGCAGAAACTTGCACGCAGCGCACGGCGCCCCGGCCCCCGGTGTCGTCGGTGCTGCGACCACCACGGAGACGGCGGAGTTGCCGGTGCTCGACGGGGATGCCATTGCCAGCGACCTGTGTGTATATACGCCAATTTAGAAGAGCTGTCAAATGGTTAGTCATTTTCCCCAGAAAAATATTCGTTTCTTCCTATGCTAGCTTATTAGTTCTAGGGTTAGGGTTTTCTTGGAGTGAGGATCGTTCTGGGAAGGTAGGAGGGGATTAGGGTTTGGGAGCTTAAGGTGTTCTGATCTGATCTTTGCGAGCTCGACGCAAGAAATGGGGAAAATAGTTGTATCTTTTTCTTTCTTCTTTCAACTTCACAACAAGGAGGCACACAGAAAAACTGTAGATTCATTCATAGCAGTGGGATGATTTGACATATGGCTGCTAAAAAAAATCAACGAAAACAAATGCATGTAGAGCCTGATCCACTAGCTGTATGAAAGCATATGCGTGCATGTATGATGATATGGCACAAGAAGCACAGATTTCCAAGTAAAAATAGCATGATGTTTGCTCAAATCTCAAGAAGCATGAACAATATAATAGTAGCAAGAGAAGGACAGGCTGCAAAATTTTCCTTTCTTCCCAAATTTCTCTGAGGTGCATCTAGCTAGCGAGCTAGCAAAAGACCCTGCTCATCCTTACCTCTTTGGGGTCAACTAGCGGAGAGGAGGATATAGATCTGATGATCCTGACGAAGGTGGGCAAAGAAAAAAATTGGGAGAAATTTTCTCTCCCCTTGTTGCAGCCCGTCTCTTCCAAGATTCACAAGCTTCACAGCATGGCAAAGGGAGGAGAGAAATTTTGAATGGAAAAACAGGCAAACAAACAGGAGGACTAGTTCTTGTCTCCTTGGCAGTGAATCAAAGAATTGTAGGAGGAGGAGCTAGCACATGATCAGGCAGGACAGCCTAACTATTGTCTCTCTGGCAGCAGTGATCTGTGGGAGGAGGGGGGAGATATAGAGAACAGCTTCTCCTCCTACAACGACTGCAGCAAGGGAAAGTTGAGGTGTGTAGACAAGAAAATAGAAAAGCAAGCCAGTATTGAGTGAGGGAGCCAGATAGTTGAAAGAATAATGTGGAGGCGTTGCAAAAGGGTGGGGGACGGAGGGGAGGGAGGGAGGAGAGAGAGGGTAAACAGATAAATAAGGACAAACTGGGATTAATTGGCAGTACAAGCAAAAGTGTGAGGGCGACATTGCCACTACTCGTAAGAATATCTAGAACAGTGCCTCCTCATCTCATCACCATTCGCAAATAGTTGCTGCTGGGTACGTACTAGCTCAAGAGTTCGTATGTATACTTATGTTTGCTTACGTACATACTTGTGTATATGTATACACACATGTACGGACCTGATAAATATGAAGCAAAATAATTAGCTACCGTGCCCTTGCTGCAGAATAGTAATACATGATTTCGCAAAAAAAAAGAATAGTACTACATGTATGTGTGTACATTAACCCAAGAAAAAATATATTCTTTTTCCTTGAAAAGCAACTTATATGCATGCATGTACTCGATCGCTACCGGCCTGTATCATCATGCAAAGGACAAAGCACATGCTGAGTAATATGTACTATGCATATTGCTTTGTAATTAATGACAGGTATAATTAATAAAACTAATGGGAAAACATAAATATGTCAATTGCTAGGTAATAAAAACAACCAAGGCTAAGAAAATACACTCAATTACTATTGTAGACAGTACATGATCTTAATCACTCAAGCTATGCTTAAAACAAAAAAACAATTAATCATCAGCGCTTCCGGTTTAGAGTAATCATGCACTCTCATGCATAAGTGAGCTTAATTATTCCTAATCCAACGCTTTACCTAAGCAAGCTGCACAATCATAAAGAAGCCGACGATATGTAGACACTCACACCCGTGGCGATCAGTAGCTAGCACAGGCGGGGTGTGCGATTGCTGCTGTTAACCAATTAATCATTTGTTAATTGCTTCCATCTCATAATCAAAAGCGCGGCGGTATAATTGGCAATCATTAGTGAGGAACCCATCAGATACAAGTTAGGTCATTGGCATGCATCGTGTTCCAGTTATGCCTAAGGAATTAAGTGATGTTCTTACTAATCAGGTCTAGCTAGCTAGCTGCCCCTAGGGATGTTCTCGGTTAATGATTGAATTTGGAGCCGAGCTACATCAGTCTACAGTGTGTAATAAATATCAAACATTGTACTACCTCCGTTTCTAAATATATAAGTTTTTTTAGAGATTTCAATAACCTATTCCCTTCGTTCGTAGATACTCCCTCTGTCCGAAAAAGCTTGTCCCAAGCTTGTTTCTCAAATGGATGTATCTAGCACTAATTTGGTGCTAGATACATCTATTTGAAGGACAACCTTTTTCGGACGAAAGGAGTATAAATCTTTTTAGATATTCCAATATGAACCACTGTTCATACTGGAATATCTAAACAGACTTATATTTAGGAACGGAGGGAGTAGTTGTCATAACGGATTTCATTGGTTATACTCCCTTTGTCCAAAAATAAGTGTCACTGATTTAGTATAAAGTTGTATTAAATCAATGACACTTTTTTTGGGATGCAGGAAGTATATTATATGATCAAAAAATAAAATGAATTCACTCATTATAAGGCTTTGTTTGATTCTTTCATTTTTCTTACCACATGTAACGTCCAGATTTAAATTAATGAATCCATGGCAAATACAAAGTGCTTACATACAGCAGACGATGGGCAAAACAAAATAAACCAAAAAGAGAGAGAAACATAACTTGAAACAATGAGATCATCACCCACTGGTGTGGCCATCACCAACAAGGAAGCTAAGGTCTTACTGGGGGAGGTAAGAAAGAAAAAAAAGTGCTAGGCATTAGAGCATCAACAATCAGACTGGGCTAATTTGACCCTCTATACATCTGCCAACGTGTTTGGACGTTGTCTGGGTGTGTCCGCTCCAAAACCTCATTTGTCCGTGCATGCAGTAGTGCCCCCCCAATATGGTCGGTTAGAGGACGGATTGAGGGTTTCACCCGTGAATAGGGGTAGTTGGGGGGGGGGGGGCTCGGCCTATATGTGGACACAGGAGGGAGCATCAACAATTTTTGGATCAATTGTGAAAGCTAGGACTTGAAAGAACTTAGGATCTGATACCATGTTTAGCTGGCAATCCACATATACACTTCAACACTCGCTCTCACATGTGACACGGGAAGTCATCACATGAATATACTCAGAGGTATGGCTCAAGAAGCCTATGCCTGGAGAACAACAATTTTTTGATAAATTGTGAAAGTTAGGGTTTGAACTCAAGATCTTAGACTTTGATACCATGATAAGCTTCATGCACTAGCTAATCCAATCAAAAATATGAACGGATGTAAAAAACTAGGCAATCCACATATACACTTCAACATCTCCAACTCTATACCATGACTGTGCATGCCACAGGTGGAACGTAGAAGGTAACAACAATCTAGCTCCCGCTGGTCTTGAAGGAACCAATCTAGTCTTGGCTCATGAACCTGCCTCTGTCATCCATCGGCTCGTGAAAGGAGTTTGTGCAACCACTTTGTCACAACATCCAGGTCACTTGCAAGCCTTTGTGTATATTCAGCGCTTTAGTGATCTCCTCGTCATGATCCAACGTTCGGGAGAGACCTACATCGGTATACTCAACGCTTAAGTGAAGTGTGCAACACCATTCTAGGAAATTCCCCGCGGGCCATCATGATCGCCTTCCGTTTAGGTGTGTAGTGCAAGAAGATGCGGGAGAAGTTGGGTGCCAAAACCATCCTCACCACTGTGGAACTATTTGCCCTTGCCCTGCCATATAGCACTTCCTTTGACATATACATAGAGCAGCTAGAAAAAGAACATACTATTGAACTAAAACTACGACATTTATTTTGGATCAAAGGGAGTAGGAAATAACTATACTTGAGATTAATGTACAATATGTTGCATCTCATTAATCCAAAAGATAACTAATCTTCGTTCCAAAATACAAGGTACTGCCTTTTTCAAAGGCAAAGTCAAAGGCAAAAAAAAATATGTTTGGCCAAATTATATCAACATCTATAATATCAAATAAACAAATATTGAATAGTCTAATGATATTGATTAGGTATTGTAGATACTGATATTTTTCTCTATGAACTTGGTAAAACTTAGAGAAGAGTAACCTGGAATAAAGATTTTATATAAAAAGCAGCAACAAGATCAACTCATTCTACCAAAGATAATATTTGCTCCTAAAATTAGTGTGAGATAAAAATAACTTAAGAGGAGCTGAGGTTAGACTTGTGCTCACGGCTCCGCGCAAGCTAGCGCAGCACAGCTCCCAGCAGATTATTTAACTGCTGGTTTCTTTTACTTTCCAGGTACGTCGACGGCGAGAACACGTCGTTGTTGATAAAATAATCCAAAGCACAATGTGGCCCTCGATGATGGCCACCGCACGTACTGTTGCATGCCATGCTAGCAGCATCGGCTTAGATTTTGTCATTTATAGAGGTACGTGTCTGAAGTTTATACGTACTCTACGTAATTAGCAATTTAGCATCATGACAAGCAAGCCATCTCAACAGCCCGTAATTACTACTTGCCGCGGAGTTTTCAAAGCCAAAAGGATGTTTAAAACTACTAGCCATGATCCAGGCTGGCCAACAATGATACATATCACCGAGAACATTCAAGTGATCCGCGTAGGTATACATCAAGCGTCTGATTTCGGAGGAAGAAAAACAGAGAAAATTGTAGTGACATGGTATATCCTCATGATCAGCTTAATCCACCTCATGTGCTAACTGAAAGTGTACGACTACTAGCTACAGCAGTAGCTAAGAGCACTGTAAGAACAGTGCTGTCCGAACCAGCGGTAGAGCTACAGATATGGTTTGGGGCAATTGAACTCCACAAAAGAATAGTCAGGTCAACATGAGTGGTCAAACACAGATGAAACGTGGAAAGGTTGTTTCTCAAGGAAGAAGGATATGTCACGGTCTCCAAGAATCCAAGTACAGACAAGCCTAGATTCACACCACTAAGCTACTCCTTACCTGAGAACAGTAACAGCACGCCCTAAGATGAGGCAGGCTACAGCACTGGGATATATATTAACAAAGGTTTTTTTAGTTTAATGACCTCCACACCACATGCACAGTACAATGATGCCGCATGACACACGCGACGTGATGTGCATCAAACGAAAAAGGGGGCTAAACTATGCCATGCGATCGCACAAGCAAGAGATTTGATATCATCTCACCTGGAGGCCATTCATGCATGCTTACATGTAGGGCGTGTCATGCTATTAGTGATTCATAGTGTTGGAAACGATTGTTTTGGCAATGCTTCACAATGTATTGATCGGTGCAAAGCGCACGTATATATGGAGTACAAAGTGGGTCACAACCTCAACTATACAAAGACTAGGAGGTGCTTCAGGCTATACAATATACATGCACAAACCATATATTCAACACCCCCCGCAGTCGAAGCGTCGCCGGAGACGCAAAGACTGGACCTGAACTCCTCGAAACGGAAGTAGGCAGTCCTTTCGTCATGACGTCGGGCGAATCGCTGCGCCGCCGGGACGTGGAGGACCCGGATGCGCCAAGAGCCACCTGCTCACGAACGAAGTGTATGTCGAGCTCAATATGCTTCGTTCGACGATGATGGACCGGGTTGGCGGAGAGGTAAACGGCGGAGACGTTGTCGCAGTAGACGAGCGTAGCCTTGTGAACATCACAAAGCAACTCCTGGAGCAGCTGACGGAGCCAAGAGCATTCAGCAATGGCGTTAGCCACTGCTCGATACTCAGCCTCGGCACTCGAGCGGGAGACGGTGGGCTGTCGCTTGGAAGACCAAGAGATCAGGGACGGTCCAAGGTAGACACAGTACCCCGAGGTGGAGCGTCGTGTGTCCGGGCAGCCAGCCTAGTCTGCATCAGAGTAGGCGACGAGGTCGGTGGAGGCGGAGGCCGTCAACGTAAGTCCCAAGGACTGGGTGCCGCGTATGTATCGGAGGATACGCTTCACCAGAGTCCAGTGAGATTCGCGCGGAGCATGCATGTGAAGACAGACCTGCTGAACGGCATACTGCAAGTCGGGGCGTCGTGGTCGCATCGCAGGCGCCCACAATGGAGCGGTAGAAGGCGAATCAGAGGCAGGCGAACCCTCCAAAGCGGAGACCTTGGCCTTGGTGTCGACTGGCGTGAGAGCGGGCTTGCAGTTAAGCATGCCAACTCGGTCGAGAATCTCATGGGCATAGCGCTGCTGATGCAGGAAGAACCCATCCGCCGTCGAACCACCTCAATGCCAAGGAAATAATGCAGAGGACCCAAATCCTTGAGGCAAACTCATCACGAAGATGAGCAGTAAGTCAGCTGGAGGAGCACGGCGATGGATGCCGTCGAATGATGTCGCCGACGCACAGCAGCAAGTAGGCCGTGTCAACTCCGTGATGAAACACGAAGAGGGACGACGGAGCGAGTCGATGTAAACCGGCGTCTGCAGGAAGGCGGCGTCGCGCGGTACCAGCTCGAGGTGCTGCTTCAACCCGTAGAGTGAACGGGAGAGCAAGCACATGATCTGGATGCGTGGCGTCGACGAAGCCGGTGGGCTGCTCACAGAACACCTTCTCAGCCAGGTGGCCGTGCAAGAAGGCGTTGGACACGTCCAATTGATGCACAGGCCATGCTCGGGACACGGCTAGCTGGAGCACGGCGCGGATCGTGCCCGGTTTAACAACCGAGGCAAATGTGTCAGTGAAGTCCACGCCCGCACGTTGCCGAAACCCCGAACCACCCAGCGAGCTTTATAGCGCTCGAGAGTGCCATCCGGACGAGTCTTATGCCGAAAGACCCACTTGCCCGTGATGATGTTGGCACGGGCGCCGAGGGACGAGCTGCGAGTGCACGGTTCGGCCGAGCGCGTCAATTCTTCCTGCATCGCAGCGAGCCAATGAGGATCCCGAAGGCGGCTCGGTGACGATGGGAGAGGAGACGGCTCGAGGCGAAGCAGCGAGAAGATACTCATCGCTGGGGTACCGCGTGCGGGCGAAGGTGCCAGCCGAGAGCGAAGTCATCGGGCGGGCAGCGGGTCCGGAGGGGGCGGGCGAGGACGAAGACGAGCCCGCCTCGATGTGACCGCTGGGCGAGGCTGCTGCGCGGGCGAGGCCGCGGGCGAGGCGGCGGGCGAGGCCGCCGGCGTGGCGGCGGATGAGGCCGCCGGCAGGGTCGAGGCCGGGACGCCGGGCGCCGAGGAGGTGCGCCCCTAGGGCAGCCAAGCGGGAGAGACTCGGCCCGTGGCGCGTGGGGCACCCTCAAAGCCGGGAGGCGGCCCAAGAGAGGCACGGGGGCGGCCATCACCGGCCGCAACATCCAAAGGTACCTGCTGGAACGGAAAAACCATCTCGTCAAAGTAAACGTGTCGTGAAGTGATCACCCGATGAGAAATAGGATCATAGCAGCGGTAGCCTTTGGTGTTAGGAGGATAGCCGAGAAAGATGCAGGCCATGCATCGAGGTGCGAGCTTATGAGGAGCAATGGAAGCGATCTTTGGGGTAGCACAGCAAATCAAGATGCGGAGCTCAGCATAGGAGGGTGGCGTGCCAAACAAGAGGTGATGAGGTGCAAAATTCCCGCGAGTGCGACAAGGACGAATGTTAATGAGTAGTGATGCGGTGGC
The DNA here is from genome assembly GCA_021605205.1 of Aegilops longissima. Lineage (NCBI taxonomy): Eukaryota > Viridiplantae > Streptophyta > Magnoliopsida > Poales > Poaceae > Aegilops > Aegilops longissima. The sequence goes on along the minus strand of CM038678.1, from coordinate 66,941,441 downwards.
AAGCGCGTCGGGCCAAAAACGTGGGGGCACGCGTTGGCGTGAAAGAGTAGGGTGCTAACGCAGATCATTGAGAGTGAAGCACTGCACGCCAGCGCGCCGTTTTGTTGCGAAGTGTACGGGCAAGTGAGACAAAGATCGTGCCGTGTGTGGCGAGAAGGTTGCGGATCGCAAGGTTATCGAACTCCTTCCCGTTGTCTGTTTGCAACGCATGAATGGGACGTCCAAACTGCGTGGAGACATAGGAGTAGAAGGCGGTGAGAGTGGCAGCAGAGTCCGACTTTCGCCGCAACGGGAAGGTCCACACATAGTGCGAAAAATCATCAAGTATAACAAGGTAATAAAGATAGCCCGTGTTACTTGCAACAGGAGAGGTCCAGACATCACTATGAATTAACTCAAACGGGTATGATGCGACATGTGAGGAATTGCTAAAAGGAAGACGAACATGTTTGCCGAGGCGATAAGCATGACAAGTGTGATCGTCGATCTTATTACACGTGAATGAAAAACTCCGAAGAATATGACGAAGGGTGGCGGTGTTGGGATGACCGAGACGAAGCGTGCCAAAGGTCCACTCCGCGAAAGCGCCATGGGTGCAGCAACGAATGAGGTAGGTGAGTGGACCGGTAGAGCTCGTCGGGCTGTCACATCGGTGGAGCACCATCCGGCACGGGCATCCTTGACAGAAAAGCCAAACATGTCAAATTCAACGGTAACAGGATTTTCACGTAAGAGAACGAACGGAAACAAGATTTTAATGATGTCGGGAGAAACAAGCACATTAGAAAGATAAAATGGCATGGAGTTAGAAGGAAAAGCAGCATGGCCGACATGAGTAATGGGCATGGAAGAACCGTCACCCACGGTAATGCGAGCAGCAGTGTGAACGGGGTGAGCGGCAAGAAGGTTACCGGGATTGGCGGCCATGTGAGCCGTGGCTCGGTGTCCATATACCGGCCGCCACCGCCAGTCTCTGCTGCGGCGCGGGGGCGGTGTGGAGAGCCGCTAGGGCGCGGGATCCCAAGGCGCCCGGCGGAGGGCCGGGCGGACGGCGCCGGCCGAGACGGTGGCGCCACATACCCATAGCCCGAGGGGCCGAGAGCGCGCTGGCTGGTACACTGAGGGCGCGTCTGAGGGCTGATGAGGGTTCGGCGGGCGCCAAAGGAGCCGGGACGGGACACGCGGTATAGGCATGGAATATCGTGCACAACCCCGTCAAGGGTTCGCCGCTCGCCAGGCGCGGCGAAGCCAGTGCGGCGGTGGCGGGCGCCCGCCGTGGGCAGCCATTCTTGCTGCCGCTGCGGCAACCTCGGCGCGATACCTGCCCAGTGCTGCTGCTGCTCGGCGGCGGAGGGGCTGCGGCGGCGCCGGTAGGGAAACCGGCGGCGGCTGCACTGGAAGGCCCGGGCGGCCACGGCGGCGGGGTCGGGCGGTGGCGGCGACCGCCACGGTACCGGCGCGAGGGCCGTGTGAGTGGCGGTGGTGCGCGACATCCGCATCCGCCGCTCCTCCAGCTTCAGGTACGCGACGATCTTGGGGAAGGTCGGGTTGGTGATGAGGAGGATGTTGGAGGCGGCGTTCCCAAAGTCATCGTTCAGGCCGGCGATGAGGGTGCTGAGGAGAAGCTCATCAGAGACCTTCTCGCCGAGGTCACGAAGCTCGTCAACAAGCTTCTTGAGGCGCATGCAATAATCATCAACAGACGACTCAAGCTGCTGGCACCCAAAAAACTCGCCGTGCAAGAAGACCTTGTGTTGGAGCGCGTTGTCGGTGAAGAGGCCGTTGAGCTTGGTACAAACGGTGTGAGCGTCATCATCGGCGGAGACCACCGTGTGGAAGAGGTCCTTCGAGATGGTGGTGTAGAACCAACGGATGAGAGTGGCGTCGATGGCCGTCCACTCCTCATCGTCCTCCATGAAGCGGGAGTCCACGGAGCCATCGATGTGATCCCGGAGATTGTACTCACGGAACACGAGAGAGAAGTACGTCTTCCAGGCATAGTACATGGAGGTGAGGTGGTCGAGGACGACGGGAACCCGGGCGAGGATGTTGAGGTCGTGGATGACGACGGGATCGGGACCTTCGAACGGGTTGGTGCGGCGGCTGCGGGTGGTACCGGTGGAACCGGGGGAGGCCATGGCCTAGTAGGGTGGTCTTGGCGGCGGCGTGGCGGCGGCGCGGCAAGGAAGAGAGCGGCGGCTTAGGGGCGGTGCGGCGGGCGGGCGGAAGCGCTGGCGGCGGCGGCAGATCAGACGGCGCGGCGGCACAAGGTTGCGGCGGCGGCGCACAAGGCACAAGGCGGCGGCGGCGGGCGGAGTGTGCGCGGCGGCGGCACGGGTTAGGGTTAGGATCGAGGTATGATACCATGTTGGAAACGATTGTTTTGGCAATGCTTCACAATGTATTGATCGGAAAGCAAGACGATATACGAAGATAAAGTGGCCACAACCTCAACTATACAAAGAGTAGGAGGTGGGCCAGGCTATACAATATACATGCACAAACCATATATTCAACAGATAGTAGCAGTATATGATTTGATTAAGATAATGCAGCGTAAGCAGCCACAAGCTAGATCCTCCCAAGATCCTCCAGCCAGGAAGAACACAAACAAGATCTCATCCGCAACCGCAAGCGTCTTTCTTGCTTTCCTAGTACACGCACATTATAAATTGGATGCTGAAATCCACCGGCCATCAAATCGTTGGACCAAGACCGGAGAGCTACCGCTGAGCTCCGTCAGCTAGGGCTATGGCTTAGGCCCGGCACTTTTGTGCCCGGCCTGGATGTATGCAATGCATGCATATGGGCGCAGCCTTTCCCAGGCTCACGACCTACCTATGGAACCTATCCACCATGCCTGTCCCTTTGAGCTGCAAGCTAGCCTGCGACCCTCCCTGCTTGCAACTGTTGCCTCCAAGCAAGATCCCTAATCTTTCAGTGGAACCAGCCGTGTACAGGCATTTTTGGGTGGTTAACTCTTGCCTAAGTTAGATTCTCTCCCGGGGGAGAACAGGGACTTCAGCTTTTGAGTGGCAAAAGGACAGGTGCGTGAGTAGTTTTGGTGGGCCATGCATGCATGCGCAATGTTTTGAGGGCCGTGTGGCTAGCTAGGTTTGAGCAGGAATGGACCCCACCACGTAGTAGCGAGGCAGCCGTCCGGCTACTACCAGTACCACTACCACGACCACGACCGGACCCTGGGCAGCCAAGAGCTAGAGGTAGATGAAGATCAACCGGCAGAGAGGTGGCTGGGCAGGAAAACTCGCTGGTGAATTAGCACCGGCTAGCGTGCTTGCAATGCTAAAGATCGAGGATGGTACGTGCTGCTGGTAAGTGGCGTGTTGGGGGTGGGGTGCGGTGGGGAAAGCATGGATGGATCAGATCATGGGTCCTCGCGGTACAGAGGCGAGGTTGCACCGCACTGTGGGAGGGCACAGTCCCTTTGAATTCTGGTCACAAGGGGCGGAAGGGTCGCGGTGCCACGGGGCGTGCATGGAACCCGTACTTTGTCGATCGATTGGAGAATCCCGCACTGTCTGTCTGGCCCCATCGCCATGGGTGGGATGGGGTGGGGCTGCCCAGCTGTTTTTATCAGCGCTGCCGTCGCGCTTCAGTTTCCATCTTTCAAACCCTTCTCGTTCACAGGATCAACGTCTGCTTTGCTATCTACTAGTGTGGCGCAAACAAGCAGAGATAATAGTTGCCAAATATAGAATCACTGACCTGTACGCCTGCAGAGTCCCACGTTGATTGTCGAGCACATGACCATGTTTCTGCTGCTTTGATTATTGGGGCCGATCATCCCCGGCCGTGACATGATCATCCGACGCCATTTCATAATAATGATAAGCATCACCCTTGGCTGCATCTGGCCCCTGTGCCAGTGTGTTTGTGTGGAGCCGGGGCTGTTCCTGTCAATCAGTTTCTGTGTTGGCCTATCACAAGTCGAGATTAATTACGTGACCGGCATACCAAGTAGGATATTGTAAATTAGAAGACCTCTTGTGCAGTTTCATCACTCGCAGGGAAACAAAAGAACGTAGATGTTGCGCCGCTTATACACTGAGCCCACCGCATCTTCATGTGTCCAAGGCTCTAAGCTGGTGACTCTGCTTTCATCGTCCATATATATCCTCTTGCATGTAAGCCCCTCGTATGTTTTCTCCATCCTTGAAGGAACAGTTGGTGGCATGCATCAATGCATGGCAATCAAGTCCAATCTCAATCCATCTCCTTTTTCAGCAGGCTAAAATTGGATCAAATCCCAGAATATATGATGAATTGCGTAAAAATACATTTGCTTCAGTTGTAATAAGTTCTCTCTAAGTATCTGGTTTGCTATAAAGCATAATCACCATAGCACACAGTGCATAGACCTCCCCCCTGCATGCACAAACCCTTGATAGCCACACACAAGGATAAATTATTGCACCTTTCAGTGAACTAGCAATACACTGGACTCGCAGCCATGTGATTGGTTGGCTTTGGGGCCGGGCGCTATGATAGGCTCATGTTATACTTGAGGGGATAAAATAAAGCGATAGCGAAAGGGCACGGCTTTGATAATTAAGATTGTTTGGCAGAATCTGCCAACGGGTACGCCCCATGGATATCATACTCAAAAAGCGTGGCAAAGCAAATGTTTCCTGAGACATCCAATTGGTTCCTTCATGGAAACATCCAGGCAAAGATGTTTGCAGGCCGTGGCCGCGCGGCTGCATGCACTTGACAGCATATCTGACCACAATATATAAAGGGGGGAGATCCATGGAGATAAGAGAATCCGCATGAAAGCAATGGAAGGTTTTAACGGCACTGCTAGCTCATCTGCCAAAGGCTCTTGGGTGGGTGGAAGGGGCGCACTAGCATATCGATTAGCGGCTATGGAACGAACCATGGGAGATATTGATTCCGCCGGGGTTCCTTTATCTCACCCGTCCGTACAAGAGTTGTGTGCCTAGATGGAAGCTACCAACGTGCAAAAGTGACATCTAGCTAGCTCGCTGTGCCCTAGATTTGACATTCTCTATTCGATCTTTATTTCTACTCGCTCCGTTCCTAAATATTTGTCTTTCTAGAGATTTCAACGAGTAATTACATACGAAGCAAAATGAGTGAATCTACACTCTAAAGTATGTCTATATACATCCATATGTGATAGTTCATTTGAAATCTCTAAAAAAACAAATATTTAGGAACAGAGGGAGTATATCATATTTTATTTTACTTTTCAGGAACAGTTACAATCTTCTAAAATCACCATTTCTAACTGTATCCTGCAAGCTACTGGAGACATATTCTTAAAGGTGTAGGCAGAACAGTAGCAAATTTGTGAACCATAGACATCCATCATGACGAAAGGCTAAATGCAATGGACATACAAAAGAGATGTTACTACTAGCCTTTCTGCGGTTAGTTCCTTTTCTATTTTTGGAAATGCTGGTAAGTTCTTAGGACAGATTCCATCAAATAAAAAGTCAAGAGATAACTTTAAAAGGAAAAGAAGGGCGTGACGGGAATTTAAGCATCAAATGCGGTGCTTTTGTGGAGGGGTCTTTCTGAAAGAATGAGAATCATCATTAGTGATTAATTTTATATTTGATCATTTCCATATTGATTTGATCTTTCTATAGAGCATGATATCATACTAACAGAGCAGCACCAGATTTTATTTGTTTTTCAAGTGTAAGAGGACTTGATTAGACTGTACCTGCAGCCTGAAAGATGTAATGTGGCCACCAAGAAGACTGTGGGATCAAATCCCAGAAAGCTCACACTAACCTACAACAACCCTTGAGACGCTGGTGGACGGACTAACAATGACCGGCCGGCCATCCACCCTGCATTGGAAACTGATGATGGAGATATCTTCAGACGAAGCTTTAGGTGAGTACCCATCAAGTTCTGACTCGAGTCAAAGGCTCTCTGCATGAACCATATAAAATGCCAGCACATTTGGAGAAACATAGTTCAGAAATATATAGGGAACATAACCTCTCAAGGACAGGACATATGGCATAATATGATAAGGTTTACCTGTAATGAGATCCAGGTAAACATGCACTAAACTTTTCCATCTCAGGGTGAGGGCTCTGATGACTTATCTTTTTTCCAGCACTCTGCTCTTTCAAATTGTTTGGCGATAAGAAATTGTTGCATAGTGCAATCAAATTCAGATAACACAGCAATTTTAATCTCCGGTTATCTTCCACCAAACTGAGTTTACTCTAAGAACCATCACTTACAATGTATCGAGAGACTGTTAAGCTAAAATTATATACAACAAAGGTATTGCTACATCATCAGCTAAGACAGCAATAATATGTGTTCTAGACAAATATGCTATGGCATACAGATCATTAAAACGAAAACCAGTTCTCCTTATAATCATAGTGCCTCCAGGTTTGCAAGCTTTAGCTGTTTATCTACAGCCAAGTGGTCTTCCACCGCAATGCATGTAGAGCGCAGCATGTTCGCAAGAAAAGTTGCGTTCTCAGCTTCACTTCCATGAATATGATCATGGCAAGGAAGGCCCTCTCCACGAGTCAATTGTTCTGCCCATGTGTAGATGCGAGTGGTCAACAACCATAACTTATCAGCGGCAGAGTTTCTAAGGTCATCCCAAATGCTGCTGGAGAGAAAGGAAGGCAGCGTGACGGGCAAATCACTCAGTACGTTTGTTGGATTAACAATGAGAAGTGGCATATAGACACAACAGCTGCCACAGAGCAGGCCAACAAAACGTACGGCCTGAAATATTAGAACAAAGAGGTACATTAGGCAATGAGTGACAGTAAGCAATTCATGTTCATGTTTGCGGTCATGCACTGTCAGGACACATTGCAACTGAACATTTACCGTGGAGGGATGAGCTGTAACACAACCAATGTCTAATGCATCCAAAAGCCACTGCTTCTTTATACCATTGTCAGCAGAGTATACAGCTGCTGCAACCTCAACAAGAACGTTCCACCAGACACCTGAAACAATATTTGTTACCTTCAATGGTAGAAGGGTGGGCGGTAGATAAAGAATGGAAAATATAGACTGAACACTACTCATAAGCATGGCCCAGCAACAGACAAACAGGAAGTTTCGAAGCACAAGTCAAAGCTGAGGGATGCAGTTGCCGGTTACCATCAGCTGTTGTACTCAGTATGGTAGCCTTTATGTTCCCCAGCTCAAGTGCAGAAATGCAACCAGCAAAACACAACCTTGCCCTGATGATAATCTTCCTTGCCGCATCAACATGTTCTCCTTCACTTAAGGATGTGGTACTGTGCACCTGAAAAGAAAGCTGAACGTTAAGTTGTGAAATAGAAATTACATAGGAAGTATAGAGCTCGCTAAAACAGATAACTAATGCAAAAATATTTGTGAAGGAAAACTAGAAGAGCACCTGCAGCATATCACCCGACCAACTTTTCTGAGCAACAATGAGACACTTGATAGCAGCAGACCACTCATCCACGAATTCAGGTTGATCATCATTACAAAGATTCAACAGAGGTAACAAGCATTCGATGCATTTCTTCACATAAGAGAAACTGTCAGTCTCTTCAGAGACCACCTCCACCAGGCACTTACAGATGCCTTTCCAGAACGACATTCTTAACATGCTTCTCTGCTCAGGAGAGTAATCCAAGTATGAAGATGAGTGGGAACAGAAGTACACAGCTAAATCGTCGTACAGTTTCTTAGATCTTGAATCAGAGAAGAGCTTCATTAGGTCTGACAAATATTGGAGCAAAACAGATTGCACGTTCATTTCTAATCTCCTGAACCTGGGTAAATCTGTCAGATCATCCAAAAACTGCAGAAGAGGACTGATATGATCGGCATGAACTAGAGAAAAATATAAGCATTCTTCCCTTAATAATGTAGGATCTCGATGATTGTTTGACTTATGAGGAATTTGTGCCTCAACTTTCATGCACCGCCGTACTATAACCCCCCAGTCTATAGCTGGCACTCTAGGAGCTTTAGTAAGGCATTTCAGAACTGTTGCAATTGTATTTACTGGCACCACATCACCAGGCTGTAGATAGTAAAATAACATAACAAGTCAATAAAAAATGCTCATCAAAACAATAATTGCTCGTCTAACTCCACAACCCTATAAATAGAAGAGGATTCACACATGACGCCAAACTGTAAACTTGCTTCGCTAGGAAAATATCCGTGCACAATGAGCCAAATTATGAAGTTCGAAACTTAGTATCCAATAACCAAAACTATCATCTATGACGTAGAAGAGCATATGCGATATGCCTTTACATCAAATACAAGAACAACTTAATGTACGATATGCATGTTTATCAAGAGGAATGCAAAAAAAAAAAAGCTTGTATGGGTATTTGGCACCACCAGCTTTTGTGTTTTCAATGCACATATTAGAATATGTAAACTGTGAGTTGAATAAAGTGTACTCTCTTTCTCTAGAATATTTTCTTTAATAAATGTACAACACAAAAGCCTGATCTTAATAAGCGAGAGCTCAAGTTATTCTTTCAAGAAAGATTCAGATCAAACCTTTTCAAAGTTAAGATCCCTCAGCCAGAGACTTAAGTTCCACACTAAGCTTTCAGCAGAAAAACTTGCTGATTGACTGGAATCAACGGAATTTCTTTGAGAAGAATCATTAACATTAAGACTCTGATTCTTTAATAACCACCTACTTCTGAGAAATGATACAGCCCATGCAGCATAATTCCGTATGTGATTATCCTCTGCGTCCTTGGCAAGAAGAAATATTTCCTGAACCATTGACGTTGAAAGAGTCTCGCCAACAGGACTTGTAAGTAGAGGACCTCGCACCAAAGATGACTCCTGTGCCCATAAAAAAGATTACTCTAACGTTACAGAAAAGTAAATAGTTAGGGTATGCAGGCAAGGGGAGAGACCTTCTCATGCTTTATCTGTGAATTCATTGATTGCCAACCAATCCCAGTGAGGTCTCCAGCACCTGCACCAAAAGCGTTGACAGCACCAAACATGCCTCCCAAATGGACAATAGGAGGATACGGGTGGGTATATATATTTTTAAGAGTGTCGAGAAACTTCTTAACATCAGCAAATTTCATGGCATGCACCCCATCATTCAATATGCCAGCCAGCAAAGATCCAGCACCGATACAGATAGCCATCAATAAATTCTGAAAGACAGTTCCAGATTTCTTGAGGTTCAGGAGTTCAGTAGCTAAAGAAGTGTAGCGATTGAACAGAGCATCCAAATCATCATTCAGTAACTCCACTCTCTGGCAAAATGCTATGACAGATGGCAGAGCAAGGCAAGAGCCCATACATAGTGATACTGAATTTACTTCATCAAATAACACAGAGCTTGAATCAACATCTGGTATCCATGATATCAATATATTCTTGAGTTCGATAACGTCTTCATAAGCTCCAAGCCTATACAGAGCAATAACAGAGTTTCCCAGACCAAGAACAAGTCCCGCAATAGCCCAAGGATCATCATCTAAGCTGTCACAATTTTCTTCCATTCCTTCCATGGAGAATGTTCCACGAATACTTAGTTTCTTGAGGGAATAACATGAGGATGGACATAGTCTAACTAATGAAGCAGTCACAGTGTAAAGAATTTCTTTAACTGATGCACGTTCGTTGAGTTGTGTAGTTGCTTCTAAGTCTGAATCAGATGTAATATCTGCTCTGGTTAGAAGACCTTGGCAAGCATAACCTAATCCTAGTCCACAAGCTCCTTTTACAAGATAACTATCAGCATTTGAGATAACCTGGATCCAGAAGGGCGTAATACATGGTGAGAAACTTAAAACATATGCTCATTATATCAAATAATAATATTCCAATAAAGCATGTCAAAAGGAGATGCCATCAACTGCAGCATGTGGCAGCATGAAAATCTTGAATGAACATATACTAGGCATTGTTTGCTGCATGAAGCAAGGCCCCATAAGCTCCTAACAGTACAGTGAAGCTGGCTGGAGGCAATATTTATAGGTACTACTAGCAAACGCCAAGCAATCTGTCACAAAGACATGTCTGGCAGCTAGGCATGCGAGTGACATGTGAGTCGGTTACATTGAATGTTTGTGTGAAAGTAAATCAAGAGATATGGTTCTTGGCATCTAGTTCTATACTTTTTAGAAAAGAATAATCAACCAAGTACAAAAAGGTTGAAATATCATGGAGAGCAAAATCATGTACCTCAAAGAGTCCATTGATAACCTGAAGCTTGCTTTTTTTGTCCGTGGGATGAAAACAGTTGAATATTAGTCCCAAAGAGATAGCTGCAGACCACTGTTGGTGCTCATGCTCATATTGCAGTAACCATTTCAAAAGAAAATCTGATGCAGATGAGATTACTAGATGGGCAGTTGGAGGAACTACCTGCCAATAAGACAAGATGCAGCGGTTACATCAAAATTGAGAACCACTCGGAACACATCAGAAACACTGTAGAGATACAGACTGTATTCTTCAGTGCTAGAAGGCCAAAAGTGAGCCAATAATAATAATGCTTAGAATATACACTTAAGTCAGATGTTGATTTCTGTGTGTATCGAGTGTATTTCTAGAGTTGTGTTTTTCGTACGTTTAGCTGAGCCGTGAATGCTAGAGAAATTAGAACTTGTTCACATATTGGTAGAGGAGCACACAAAAAAAGGCAGCCCGGTGCACGTAACTCCCGCTTGCGCAGGATCCGGGGGAAGGGTCCCACCACTTTGGGTCTTTTGTACACAGCCTTTCCCTACATTTCAGCAAGTGGCTGTTTCCAGAACTCGAAACCATGACCTCATTGTCACAAGGCAACAGCTTTACAGCTGCGAGGAGGCTCCCCTTCGCTAGAGAAGGAGATAGAGTGAAACTCTGGTCAAATCAATTAGAACGGGGAGTAACCATGAGTACCAGCCACATGCACACCATAAAACCTGTGGCATCTGTGGACACCAGTGGCTTTTATATTCTTTTGGTAAAAAAGTGTAGATAGATAAAGTTAAAGGCTTAAAACCCGATATTGCACAGTTGAATAAATTGCAAAGGTTAAAAATCCTGCATCCAGCAGTGATAAGTGCATTCTATGTTTGAGGCATGAGCCAACTGGCCACATGGCGCTGAAGGAGAAATTAAAAATGCAGGGCACCAAAATCATCAGAAGTACATCATACTGCTGCAATCATAATCACACTTGAGAATGACTAAAATATCAATAAATAAAAACCTTACCAAGCACAGTGCTCCAATTGCAAGAGTAATGTTAACGGCAACTCTAGGATTAGATACAGGAACGCACTTGCACAATATCTGCAATCACAATTAGGAAAACTTAGGGAAAAGTTATCATAAACAGAGAAAGGAAGCTAACTTTGTTCATGAAAGTAAAAGGAGGAAAAGGAAGATAACAAGATGGAAGGATGGATTCATGTGATAGTAAATTCCTGATAATTTACACCTAAATGAACGAAATCATATTTAGCCTATGTCAAAATAACAATCATAATCCATAGATTGTGACTCTTTTGAGTCAGCACATTGCCGATAAAAAGTTGTAAAGTAAACATTAGATTATCATTTGAGTAAGCAGCAGCCATGACATGTACTGATGTACCTCAAAATCTGCATACATGCATAGAGAGAGTTGTCAATTCCAAAAAACTAGGTTCTTTTTATTTGCATCAGTGCCCCGTCATCTAAACTGGCACTTTCTTAGTAGCATTTGTGGCACATTCAAGAAAGGTTTTCTCGAACAAAGACATCTATAAAATTGAAAGAACTAAGACATATGTACGCACCTTAAAAATGTCGTTAGCTGCTTTTAATGGTTTATTCAACTTTGAAGATTCTTTAGTGTCGAGCAAAGTTACAACTGCCTGCATCCAATGGGAAACAAATGATTTCCATGAATGCAAGGCAAGAAGAGCTACCACGATGTTTCTTGATATAAACATAGATTCAGCCATCTCCATTAATGCTTGCTCATATGCAGCATGTACTCTAGATAAATCCTGTGAATAAAAAAATGTAACTGATCAGTATAGTATACAAGGACACACGTTTTGGCAATTATAGATGAAAACATGCAACTTCAAAGATGCTACCTTAGATTTCCCTTCACGAAGGATGTCTTCTGAGGAAAACTTGATGGTTAAAAGAGCTGCACCAGGCAACCGATGGTGTGCAGATTTTTCTACAATTCAAAAAGTTTAGCTGATTAAAAGCTGAAGCTACCATTAGAATGTATTAAACATAGAACGTAACAAATTACATATGTTTTCATACTCCCTCCGTCCCAAAATAAGTGTCTCAACTCTAATACAACTTTGTACTAAAGTTAGTACAAAGTTGAGACACTTACTTTGGGATGGAGGGAGTGTATAACATAAAAAGGACAAACATTTTAAGAAACAGGATAGTGGACAAAACATCAGGCATTCACCTATTTACTTGTACAAAAAATTGACTCATTTGCGTACGACGAGCATACCTTTAAACACGGCCTGAGGGAGAACGTCCAATAACTTCTCAAATTTGTGCACCATGGTTCTTTTATCTGCAGTCACTCTACGGCGGTTTCTGGATGTATAGGGAAAAAACTCAGTTAAGAATGTACATGTGCATCTGAACTGGGTAAATTCAGAAAATATACTAACATGTGCTCAAATTTGATAATCTCGACTTGAAAGTTCTCCATGGCTTTGAGAACTTCCATATTATGTTCATTAGTAAAGCTCTCATAGTTTCTTCTCCAGAAATCAGGAATAGAATCTTGAATAAGTGAGATCTGAAAATACCAACCAAAAATTAAGAGAACGTGCAGAAGCTTTGCATATCTTTTCACTAAATACTGCTAACTTATAGTTACAAGAGATACAACGCATGGGTAATTTACCAAAAGAAACACACAGAATACCAAATGTAAGAAGTAAACAGAATGCAATTTTCGGTCAAAGTATAACAAATATGGAGATGCAAACAATAACACAACAAAGTGCAGCAGAACCTTGTAGTGGGACAATGAGTGAAAAGCAGTTCCTCTTGCTTTAATCCAAAGACGATCAGCTTCAGCGTTACTTTTCTTATATGTACCAATGCTCCACAATGTTTGTATCAAGTTCTTTGATGTTTCAGAGTATGCTTCAGCATCCATTGCTCCCCATCTCAACAGAATGCATAAGCTGAAAAGGGGAGGAAAGGGAGATAAGAGTCAGACCAAACTAAACTGGTGTGCACATAAGCACATTTGCATTAAATGCATCATTCCAGTGACCTTACCCATTTGAAACCGTGGGGTCAACTGAATAATCTGTCAGCTCCTTTGATATAACTTTCCAGGCAGTATAAAAATCTGCATGCATATGAGCTGCTTGCCTCAGAAGTGAAGTTCAGAAGACATGAATTCTTAAGATTTAACCATTGTCTTTGCTAGCTTTCAGATGACATGACTTCATATAACATGATATTTCGAAGAGGTCAACAATCTAATGTACTGAGTGACAATCAACTTACCCACAATGTCCGCCTCACAGAGATAGGAGAGGCTCTCCAGGCCAAGAGCTTGAACTACAGAGTCACGGCTCTCAATACAAGACTACAAGGTAAGTGTTAGAACGTGGACCAAGTCAAGAAAGAATGCATGATGAGCCAAAAAGGATGACGAAAATACACACCGAGACAGATAATATGAGATCAACACCTCTATCTGGGTTCTGCTTGCAAACATCACGCACTGATGCAGCAATACTTGTGAAAACTTCTCTATCAGTAGTGAAACTGGAAAATGTTTCAGGATCCAGAACTCCCTATTTCACAAAGCGGAAATTAGTGTTGATCTTGTAATTGAACAGTGAACCAGTAATACAAAAAAATTACAGATTGACAAACTTTAATTAATCATACTAACTAATAGTATGCATATATTCAAGAACATTACATTGAATGTTTGCTTAAAATTCAAGAATGGAGAAGAGCTTCTATTATTTTATTTATTGCATGGCATGATTTTAGCTAACAACTTGACATTTTCATAACTTAAACTCTAGGGGAAGGTGACATGATGATCCACCCATCAGTCTCGATTGGATTGTCTTTGGAATTCAAACGACATAAAGGTATAAAGTTATCACTCTAGCCATTCAAAACTGCTTCAGAAACATATGGTATGCATAAGTTTCAATATTTCATAACATAAACACTCATAAGCAATGTATTGAAGCTTTTGATAATGACCAAACAAGATTCTAATATTCAACTTATTGTGTGCCCTTACTTGTAAGTTTGGAAATGCCCAATCTGTGATAAACCATATCTTGCAAAGCAATCGAACAGCAATAGCATATAGAGTCCTGCGTGTTACCATGCAGGAGTAACATGAAGATATATTAAAATGAATAGCATGTAATAGGAAATAAATACTATTGCGTCAGCACATACTGTTATGATAGTAATGCCTAATTCAGCTTCAGCTTATTGCTCACAAATAGTTGTATGTGGACAAGTAAAACCTTATAAAATATCAAGACAAAAATTCCAAAAAAAAAAAACTAGATCCATGCACTAGCGCCCAGGGCTTCTTTTAGAAAAATGGGGCACCCTGCGGAGGCTGAGCCTCGAACGCAGATGGCGAGCTCCCAGACATGGGCTCTAGCCAACCGAGCACTACTCAGTTCTCCATCAAGACAAAAGTTTCTTGTATTCAAAAGTATTGATGTTTGTTAAAGGCAACCAACATTCATATTTTCCCCTCATCAAAATATCCCTTCTGAGTTAAAAATGAAATTGTGAATAAGATACTTATTTTCCTGATATATATTGGACAGGCTTCTAAAAACCATATATTATGGGCAAGTTGTTGACGACTTGTTACTGCATGCAGAATAGTCACATGCTCTGTATTTAAAAATTGCACGTCATTTTGTTATGTGCTAAAAACAATGATTTGGTTCACACAGTCAGCTGCTTCTTATTTTTTTCTGAAACTGCCCAATCCATGTTGGAAATGAGTTGGTTCCTGCTGTATGCTTGATGAGGTATGTTGCTCTGTTTCTTATTATATGAAGAGGGTTTGTGGACAATTTTCAAAAACCATAAAAAGGTGAAAACAAAGTATATGCACTCCGCGCCAGAACAAGACAAGCCAGCTAAAACAAGCAAATACAATAAATAACAGGAAACTTGAGTTGAACCCAGTGATGTCAAATTGGATGAAGAATTGAGATACTTACGATTTTGCATCCTTTTTAAGCATTGGTGATATCAATTGCAGAGCAAGTGGAAGCACAAAACCATGTGTAGCAAGTGATGGCAACGACTCAAGCAAACTGAGCTGCAGATGATATAGAAAAAATAAATGTCAAGTACATTCCTATGCTTGCAGTTATTCTGTTTATTAGATACTGATATGAATCAAGATACACGTTGGGGTAACTAGCGTGCACACGATGGCCAGACAGCATGGCAGAAAGGCGGAGGAGCAGCAGAAAAGGAGACCATAGAATATGTTAACTAGATGGACTCTTTCTTGGGTAATTTATATATACATGGCTATCTCTTTCAAAGGGATGGCTAGACTTGGCCACTAAGATGCAGTCTATACCTCTATGGGAATTAATCATATTATGTTTTTTTTGCGAAAGAATCATATTACGTTATATCAAACATATCCAAGTATATAAAACAAACTGACAGCAAAATTAATTATTCATACTCCATTTTTTAACTAATGATACAGAAATCAGCCCGCGGAACATGACTGCACGGTTGCTGCAGCAACCTATTATGAAGGGTGCCAACGCTGCCCCTACATTAAGGATGGTATTGCTCACTCCTGATTCCAGATTCTATGGTGTTAACAGCTGTGGCTTCCCTATTTTCAACACTTAATTAGATAGTGAAGATCGGTGTCAGTCTAGTCTAAGTAGTGTGATAAGGATTTTGCATCTTTTGAATTTATTTATTTACGAATTCATGTATTCATAAACCACTAGCATACAAATAAAGGACAAAGATGAAATTACAGCACTGACCAAGCTATTTGCTGAGAAGTTATCATTGCTGTACATAATCTTGCAATAGAAGAGTATAACTAGCAACAGCGGCATTCCCAGTTTCGAATCTGACGCGCCAAGATTACCCAAGGAACGAGCAGCAGAAGTACCAAGTTTTGGGTGCATTACCAAAACAGATACTACAGAGCTTACAAGCGATGATATTGCTACTGCAAGTAATTAGACAGAGTGAGTTTCATACCCGTTTTAAGGATTACACAAAGCAGAACTACAAGGCAATATGTAAAAGTACAAGTACATTCTTCAACCTGATGACATCGTTTTTGAAGATGAGCCATCCAGTGTAAGCTTTTCTCTGGCAAGGACTGACAGATACTCGTTTATTTGGTCCGTCCAATAATTAGCTTCTGAATAGTTCACAGCCGACTCCGGCAATCCCTTGCAAATTGCATACTTCGTAAAAAAGAAACATGAAGATGACTGCAACCGGAAAGCAGAATTAATATAAACATATATATGAGCTACAAACGCATAATGAAACAGCTATGAAATCAAAGCAGCATTTCTTGGGAGAGAAGTTAAGTGCACAAGGAGCAAACAATGGGCAGACCTATAGCCACATGAAAACAACATTTTCTCTCTTCCAGATTTGGAAACAGGGCCAGTAGCTGCGTGAATATTGACTCAGAATAACACTAGTATATAGGTGTACCTAACATAGATTATTAACAGAAATAGTTTGCGAGCAAATATGACTGTACCAGTTATCCCGCATTTTCTACAAAATTGTAAGACATCAATCAGTGAAACAGACATGGTAAGCAAACTGCTATGCTGATTCAAGGTTGGCTACTCGACCTGAGCTCGAGGGATACCATTCAGTTTGTGACACCCTCAGAACAAAGCAGAACTCTCTTTATGAACTCTCTTTAAGCGATAAGGCGCCCTGGCAGCACCTTAGAAACATGCCCGCTTTAGGCACTTAGGCTTAAACGTCAGAGCAGGTGGTGCTCGCTTTAGGCACTTTACCGCAGTATAAACCATGGAATAAACACATACATGCATAAAAACAAAGCTCTAACATGCCACATCAGCAGTTCAATTGTTGAAGATGCGAAGTGTAGAATTCCCATCTTCTGATAAGTGGTAACTCAGTTGTCAGTACAAATATTTCAACGCATACATCGTGTGCACAAGGAACAAAAAGGTATGTGATCATCTCTATCTCTATCTCTCTACTAGGTGCTTTACATAAAAAGGCGAAAACAAGCAGAGTTGCAGCATAGCAAAAAATAAGGGGTAAAACATCACCTGAGACCATAGATGATGTACAAGTTTAGGAAGGATAAAGGTAGGTCTGCTTATGTGGTGGACCATTGAAATGTCTTGTTGCTCTGATGAACAAGAAGCAGGTAACTCCAAAACAAGCAAGCTAAATCTTGACAGGACATGGGATGCCACTGCTTTAACAGATCTCGATGGAGAAATAACGAGGTTGATAACTGGCAGAACACAGAGTAGCTCCTCACTGAAGTGATGTACCACTTCATTTGTTTTGAGCGCTGCAAGCAAAATACATCAAATATTATGAGGAGCCAAGGTTTTAGTGTCTGTCATAACATGAAAGAAAACCAAATTAAAAACTCAAGTTGTCGGTTGCAAATGAGAGGGGGAAAGGGGATTCTAAAAATTTAGGAATGTACCATTTTCATGTCTCCATTCAACCAAAAAGGCCAGAAGTTTCAATCCAGCCAGTTGCTCAGATTCAAACTCCAGCGCACTGAGAATGCAGGAAAGAGAACTGAGAACACTAGAAATTTCAGGAAGATAGCATAACCCAAGGTTCTTTTGCACCGAAAACAAATATTTTGATAATCCAAGAACTGCACAAGACATTCCCAGAAGTTGGTGATGAAGTGAACATTGCGACAAAAGTATTTCTAGCAACTCCACACTACTTGCTTGGGCATCATAGGCTGGCTGTTAAAAGAAGCAAGTTATAGCACAAGTATGATGCATTGCTGATACATAGGAATTATATAAGCATTTGAACTGACGAAACTAAAGAAAGAAAATTGACCCTAGAAGGCTATAACTAACTGGTCAGTTGCCTAACTGGCTTTCTACCTCAGTTCCATCAATGGATGATGAACCATAGAGGAGGCTCATGTGTAATTCAATGTTAGGTAAGTGCAGCACCATACTAATCAGTATACTAGGCAGTTAACCTTCAGTATAAACGAACTATGCCCAGGTGTATTCCATTAGCGATTGTATAAATATATAAAATCAGCTCACCAAGCATTTCCATAAGTCCATAACTCCTAGGTTATAGTTGACAAAAGATTTATAAAAGGCAGGAGCAAACTGTTTGGTTCTGTGCTCTAACTCCACAAGCGTAGCCTAGAATATAAATTTCCTGAGTATCTAATTCATAACCAACATGACTGCATTTTAAAATATCAGTAAGGCAGGGCTACAGTTATTTACACAAAATAAGCAGATAGAACATAGAAGGGCAGTACCCTTTGAGCATGAGCTAACTTCCTCAGTAATATCACATACGCATCGACCAAGCACTCCACAGAACTAAGCCAGAGCCGCCCTTCCTGAAGAAAAAGAAATGCAGGCAACGTTATGTGCAGAATAAGATAATTTCCCCCTTTGAGGCTTTGACAACTACAAAATACACTGTCAAATACATTCCCAGTTATGCACAATCAGGCAATCAGCTACATGAACTTCATGTTTTTTACTGCATTGTGCATTATCTACTGAAACCGACTATAAACAACAACATTAACATCCATAGGAACAGGAACCGTAATGCCCACAATCGCTCGTGCCACAACAATCATTGCTTGAACACAAACGAAATGCAAAACGACTGTGCTGTTGTTTATGTGCCCTAAGATTCCTCGCAGCATTGCCAACAAATGCATTCCCCAGAATGGATACTACCATCAATAAGGGGGGCAATTGATGATAACCCCCCCAAGTTCGCGCGCCTTGCATATGATCGATGGCGCGCGAACTGGGGGGTTATCATATATTTTCCCTCAATAAGGGAATAAACCAACACACATACCTCCCCATCCCCGCGGCCGAAATGCAGCAAGCTCTCGCCGAGCAATTTCAGCACTGGGACCGCCGCATCCGATTTGCCCGCTGCAGCGGCCGCTGCGGCAAGCGCGCCGATCAAATCCCTCGCGAACGCGGCGTCCCCCTTCCTCACCACGGCAAACATCACGAACGGCCTCAGGAACCCCACCACGCCGTCGACCCCCTCGGCGACCATCCTGGCCGCCTGCCGCGACAGCTCCGCGCGCGCGCCGTCAGCGCCCGACGCGAGAGCCTGGACGAAGGGGTGGTTGTGGGGCGGGAAGCGTGAGCCAGCGGCGCCCGAGCGGAGGACGCAGGAAACGAGCGCGGCTACGGCCTTGACGAGGCATGAGGCCAGGCGAGGAGACGGGGAAGCGGAGAGGGATGCGATGAGGAACGGGAGGGCCTCGTCGGGGGCGAGGAGGTCGGTGCGGGAGACCGCGAGGCGGGCGAGGGACGCGGAGGCGTAGGCGGCGACAGCGGCGTGCGGGGAAGCGAGGAGGGAGGAGATGCCGTCGTGGGCGGCCGCGGGAAGAGGAGGGGGCAGCGTGAGGAGGTGGCGGAAGAAGGCCGCGACGGCGTGGCGCTGGAGTGTGGGGTCCGGGACGCGGGTGCGGTCGACGAGGCGGGAGAAGGCCGCGGCGCCGGACGAGGCGGAGGCCATGGCGATGCGGTGGCCGGAGACGGAGATGGCTGTGGACTACTGGACTGTTGGGAGACTAAGAGTAAAAGCTACTCGTACCAGGCCGATCGAGTCGTCGAGATGAGATGGGCTAAATTGTTTTTTCTTGTTATTTTTGGTGGAAGATGGGCTCTGTTGCGGCCTGAGTCGACAATCGTAGGCTTCTACGTCCCTTGAAAATATTACCTTCTGCCTGACTGGTCCATGGGCTTAATCATGGCAGATCCTATTTCACGCCCGCAGACGGAGAGCAACTAATTGAAAAGCGCTCTTTCAGCGAAATCACTAATTAGGCGGCGCTTGGAATCGGTGTAAACATATACTCCTACAAGTGTATTTTTCTTACGGGTGTATCTTACCGGCCAGGAGCAATTTGCAGGTGGAAATGAAAACGACGGACGGTGGCCTGTAACTTTTACAAGCGTATTCAAAGTAGAAACGACATTCCAAACAGGGCCTTAAGGAATATTCGTTGCAAAGAACACTCCATATTCCCAGGTCGCAACAAGTGACGCACATGCAGCGCGCCACTTGACGCAACCTGGGTGTTTTCTCTTTTTTCATAGATCCGTTTATTCAAAACGTTTTATCTCTTAAACCGTGCGTTCAAATCTCGAACCGGTTTCACCATTGGATTCCTCGCGTCAAGATCTTCAAAACTAGATCCCATGTTGATAGATTTTGAGGAACTTTTTTTTCACGAAAAAACCGGGCGAAAAAACCGAACCAGGAGCACGGTTTTTTTCCTTTCCGAAAGAGGCACGCCCGTGCCTCTCGCGAGATCATAACCGTGCCTCTCGTGAAAGCAAAATCGTGACTCTCGTGGAAGGAAAAAAGACAGAAAACGCGTTTTTTTCGTTTCCGAGAGGCACGGCCGTGACTCTCGCGAAAGCACAATCGTGCCTCTTGCGAAAGCAAAACCGTGACTCTTGCGAAAGAAAAAAAACAGAAAACGCATAGTATTTTTTTCCCTTTCCTAGAGGCACGGCCGTGACTTTCGCGAAAGCACAACCGTGCCTCTCGCGGAAGCAAAACCGTGACTCTCACGAAAGAAAAAAAACAAAAAACGCGTTTTGTTTTTCCCTTTCCGAGAGGCACGGCCGTGACTCTCGCGAAAGCACAACCGTGCCTCTCGCGGAAGCAAAACCGTGACTCTTGCGAAAGAAAAAAACAGAAAACACGTTTTTTTTCGTTTCTGAAAGGCACGGTCGTGACTCTCGCTAAAGCACAACCGTGCCTCTTGCGGAAGAAAACTGTTACTTTCGCAAAGAAAAAAAAAGAAAACGCGTTTTTTCGTGCAAAAAATATTTTTTTTGAAATTTTTTTTATCGAAAAGCTAAGAAAAACCGGAGGAAAACCAAAACGTCGAAAAAACCCTGGAAATAAACCGTTTAAAAGCCGAAAACGCGTGCGAAAAAATAAAGAATATCCGAAAGGAGCGTCCAGAGCGCGACACGTGGCGAATGACTGAGAGCGCGCCAAGTGACGCTGATCGTTGCGAGGCTCCCGAAGGACGTACATGCAATGCGTCACTTGTTGCAACCTGAGAAATTAAAAGTAATCTTTGGAAGTAGTAATTTCGCCGCAGGTGTCAAAAGAATGAGCCTTCGCTGAAGCTCGGCTCCAGACGCCCTATATTGGGCCGGCCCATGGTCACTCAGCTTCTTCTCCTTTTCTGTTTTTTTTTCTGTTTCTGTTTCATTTATTTTACATTCTTTCTTTTCCTTTTTCCTGCTTTTTTGTCTTTCTTTTTTCAAGGGTATTATACAAAGTTCATTGCTCGTTTATATACAAAATGTTCATTGTGTATTTAAGAAAATGTTCACCCTATATTAAAATGTTCAACACTTTTCTACAAATGTTTAATGTGCAATTAAAAATGTTAAAAATATATCACAAAATGTTCAATGCATATTTAAAAATTGTTCAATGTATATAAAAAAATGTTTAATATGTATTTAAAATTTGTATAGTGTATATTACAAAAGGTTCAATGTATATTAAAAATTGTTCAGCGTATATTAAAATTTGTTCGCGCTTTTCAATTCTTGTTCACCTTTTAATAAATCATGTTTTTAAGGTTTTGTTTGAATTTTGAATTTTGTTAACATTTTCGAACATTATTCAAATTTTTAGGAAAATTTGTTAACATTTTTTCCAAGAAATGTAGAATTTTTTAAAACAAAAATGAATTTGCGGTCGCGGCTATTACTTGTATGTTAGCTAACTCGACTGGCTGCACTCGGTGCTAGATTGTTTTATTTTATTTTTTAGGGGAAAAGCTAAGCTTTATTTATCAAATACCACTTGAAGTGGGATACAATAAGAATCGTGGGGTTGAAACCAAACATGGCGCCCCTCATCCAGAGAATTGGAAAATTTAGCTAAACTCTCTGCTTCTTTATTTGCACTCGATGCTAGCTTCCAAGGGGCCGCACCGTCTGGAGTTCCTCCTCCACCCCGAGCGCTCCATAGCTCACTCGCCTTGCCAGATCCCCTTTCTCCCCGGCTTCGCCCCTGCTCCTCCTTCTCCCTCTTTGACTAGCAGCTAGCCCCCCGCTCCTCCGTCCCTCCTCATTGAGCCAACGGCCATTCCGTTGCCCAATCCACCAATGCGTCCTCCGGGCGAGATGGGACGTGCGCCATCCCGACAGTAGGGGGTCAAGCCCCAATCCTCAACGACAATTCATGGATTGGCTAGATCGGCTGCCGGAGAAACGGCAGCGGATTGCAACCCCACCACCACCCCTTTCTAAGCTCACATCTTGAAATCGAAGGTATTCTTTCTTGCTCCAATCGCCCTTGATTTTGATGACTCCAATGAATAGGACAAATGCAGAGAAAATTTTCTATTACGTAGCTATGTACGCATCAATCGTTACTATTACCTAGTTTAGTTTTTCAGTATTCCAATGAATAGAACAAATGCAGAGAAAATTTTATGTCATTGCTTCCTGTATACAGATTCCAAAAATATGCATCATCAGTTGGCGGCAAATCCTTTTTCGGTTTATGCATCATCAGATTTCATAATTTGATGCTTCCACCTTACACTGGAAATGCATCATTTTCTTTATTACCTACCTTCTTACTTTTGTGCTTCTACTTTGCAATCTGTTTGTTATGGTCGCCTAGATGCATGCTTACATGCTGTCTCTCATGTTCTATGTATCCACACAAATCTTTTTTTGTTTTTGTTTCAAAATTTATTACCTAGCTTTTTACTTTTGTGCTTCTACAATGCAATCAGTTTGCTACGGTCGCCTAGATGTATGGTTCCATGCCTTGTCTCACAATGTTCTATGTGTCCACACAAATATATTTTTATGTTTCAAAATTGCATGCTTCCACCTCACACGAATATGCACACTTTTGAAAAAAAAAATCTTACCTCCTACATGTGTGCTTCTACATTGTACTCATTTTGCTACGGTCACCTAGATATATGCTTACATGCTTTTCTCTCATAATGGTCTATTCCAAAAGTATGCTTCCACACAAATCTTCATTTGTTTATCTTTTCAAAATTTCATGCTTCCACCTAACATGAATAATGCACACTTTTTATTTATTTATTTTCCTTTATTCATACTCATCTGCTTCTATATTGTACCCATTTTGCTACAGCCGTGTCGAGACATGCTTCCTGTATACAAATCACTGTTCAAGAATTCATCGCTACTCGTAATGGGTTATTTATAATGTCTTGGTTCCAAACAACTATATTCTACAGATAATGAACCTATCCCTTTATTCTCTCTTACACTTTTTCAGAATTGTTAACATATTATGTTTCCATATGTTCTCAGGTGACATTAAAAAATGAAGAAAGACGATGGGCCACATATGTTGAAGAGTTGATATGGCGTTGGTCAGTTACATGATATTGTAATAGGTCTCCTGAAGAGACGGAAAGATCTCATTTGTAAAAAATTAAATGGGGTAATCTTCTAATGTTGGCTCTTTCTCAGCTCGAGAGGGTCTCCTAGAATGGATCATTGACAGGCTTGACCCGGAGCTTGGCGAATTTAGAAATCCAAACAACAATACTAATATTCTTTTCATTAAAGAAAATGGTTGAAGCGGTTCTTGGACTCCCAGCTGGAACTAGGCCTATAGCTATCATAAGCAAGCATGAAGAACCACCTCACCGTGAATTCTACAAGACAGACTACGAACATGGGAGACAAGCGCCCATTCACCACACAGAAAATATGGTGGATAAAAAATGAAGACCTAGATGATGAGACCTTCTTAAGGTCCTTCCTAGTAGCACTGGCTACTCATGTAGCACCTGGATCTGGAAATATGGTGCCTTTGGAGTATCTTGGCAGCCTTGAAGTTGCTTCCGAGGTTTGTGAGTATGCGTGGGGAGATCGAATCACCCAGTATCACATCCACTTTGCTTCCCACCTACTTCACCTTTACTACTTCCAACATAAAAACACTCGAACTCTCTCCTGATAATATGGTCACAGCCCAGCGGCGGAGCCAGCGTACAAGGGTTGGGTTCAAATGAACCCAACGGATTTTGCTCCGTACGTGCATGTATGTGCATGTTTAGATGAGGTGAACCCAATAAAAAATTGTGGCTGAACCCATCAACCAAAGGTTATCACGTGAGGGACTAAACAAAGGCCCAAAAGTGAACAGCCCACAACAAGTCATGGACTCCTTGCCGTAATTAATCACCGTGATTAGTCACCTACTGTAACGCCCCGGATTCGATGCGCCAGGTGTCTGCCAGTTATTCGCCGTCGTTGCCATGTCATTTGCTTGCGTGTTGCACTTTGCCATGTCATCATCTGCATTTTATCATGTCATCATGTGCATTTCATTTTGCATACGTGTTCGTCTCATGCATCCGAGCATTTTCCCCGTTGTCCGTTTTGCAATCCGGCACTCCTATGTCTCCCGGCGCTCCCTTTTACCTCTTTTCGTGTGTGGGCATTAAACGGTCTCGGAATGGACCGAGGTTTGTCAAGCGGCCTTGGTATAGCACCGGTAGACCGCCTGTCAAGTTTCGGGTCATTTGGAGGTCGTTTGATACTCCAACGGTTAACCGGGTAACCGTAAACCCCTCCTTCTCTTTGCATCCCAACACCCTTCCAAAGTGGCCCAAAACCCATCTAACTCCCCTCCATGCTCTCGGTCGTTCGATCACGATCGCGTGGCCGAAAACCGCTCCTCATTTGGACTCTCCTAGCTCCTCTACCTATATAAACACCTCCCTCCAAAATCGCAGTCCAATCTTCAAACCCTAGATCTCGCCGCCGCCGGACACGTCCGTCTGGACCGGACGCGTCCGCCCGCCGCCATGCAGCGAATCGCCCCATGGCGCCACGTGGCGCCGCCGTCCCTCCGCCCTTGCTGCCGCGTAGCCATCCATCCTTGTGAGCCCTGCCCGCTCGCCGCCGCCATGCGCCGGTCGCGCCATTGCCCTTTCATGGCTCCGGCCGCGGCGAACCCACCGCCCTCGCCGGCCGACTCACACCGCCGTGCCCGCCGCCTCTGTCGGCCCGCCCGTCGCCGCCCGGCAGCCCTCGTCGCCCGAGCCCGCTGGCGACCCGCCTCCTCGGCCGGCCGCTTCCTCCCGAGCCGCGCCCGCTCCGGCCGGCCTCGCCCGCCTCCCAGCGCCGCCCTCGCCCGGCCGCCCGGCCCTCGCCCGGCGCCCGCGAGCGAGCCCGCATCTGGCCACACCTTCCTCTTCTTCCCCGGCGAACCTCGGGCCCGCCGCGCCTCTGTTGACTTCTCCCCGAGGTCCAATTTTTCACTAAGTCCCCGTGCCTGCAGTTATTTTCGTGCATTTTCATCATGCCATAACTCTGTCATCGTTGCTCCGTTTCGTGCGTGTAATATGTCAAATTGTTCGTCTCGAAGAGTAGATCATTTCATCTCATTGCATCATTTTCATTTGAGCTCATCTTGATGCCCGAAATGCTGTTAGAAGAGGGCTATGTGATGTTAGTTTCGCTTTCTTAACAGAACATGCACTTTGTCATTTTGCCATGATTGATGTGTGCACCCTATGAACTTGAGTCCTACATGTGTTTTGTAATATGCCATGCCATCTTTCCAGGGTGTATGCCATGTATTTTGTGATCTCTGTGGTGACTAGCACAAGCATGCAAACTAGGCTTCATGATGTTGCTGATTTCAGCCCTGTTCTGCTGATATTTTTATGCCATGTTAACTTGATGCTACCGAGAGATCCATGCATATTTTGAGATACTTCAGTAAGGATGTTTTGAACATATTGTTATGCTCTATCCATCCATGCCCTTGTTTGCAATTATGGAGTGCCATAGCTTGAGTCAATCGAGCTCTACTTTTGCTATAAAATGTTTCCTGGCAGATTGTTTACATGTTATTCAATTTTGCCAAGGTTGTTGTAGTTGATCCGTGTATGCTATGATGTTGTTCTTGCCATGTATAGCTTCTATGCCATGTCTTGTTACTGTTGGTTGCCTTTACATGCCATGTATGGCTCTATGGTGAGTGGTTCAAGCTCACCAACATGCCTACTTATCGTTGTTCCTGCCATGTATGAATCTGTAATATAACTTGCCATGTTCACATGGGTGCTATCATATTTTCTGATCCTTTTTGGCTCATGGTCAGTAAAGGACATTTGTTATATGCATTTAGTAGTATCATGCCATGCCTTTGTTTGCCATGATAAGTTCCTGTAGCATGTTGTTCGATAGCTCTTAACATTGCAACCTGATGTTATTTCTGCCAAAGTCTGAAACTGTTATTATTTGCAATCTTGCCATGTCTTTTTGAGCATGTTCTAATGATTTCTGGAGATAACTCAGTGTTCATGTTTTGTAATGCTTTACCTGTACATCATGCCCATGCCTTTTGTTATCATATTGAGATGCTGTAGCTTATTGTTTTGATGCTTGCAATATGCCTACTTGCTGTTATGGACAGATTGTTGTTATGACTTGTATAGAGTGTATGTGTTGAACCGTTGCTCCGTTTTGAGTGTGCTCTATATGAAACTTGCTTGATTTTGCATGTAGCTTCATATTATCATGTTGCATCCTTGTTTTGAGGTGTTTGCTTGATGTTTGGGTGCATTTTGCATCAATGCCATGCTTAACTTGTTTTGCTCATATCTTCTAGGCCGTAGCCCCGAATCTAATGAACTTTATATGTAACTTGACTAGAATTTCGTGTAGATCATCGTGGTGCATCTTAACTTTCTGTTTAACAACTTTAACATAAGGTTTATTCAGATCTGGACCAATTTCGAAATTTGCATATGAGGACTTACCGGAATTGTTATATGTTGTTCCCGGCCTCATTTAAACTTGCTTTGATGTGTTGGTCTTGTTTGCATCATCTCTTGCCATGAGTAGCCTCATCTAGCTTTGTCATGCATCATGCTTGTTGTGCATCATGTCTTGTCTATGTGTGGTGTGTTTACTATGTTGAGTGCTTCTTCTTGTTAGTTCCTGTTTCATTGCGATCGTGAGGATTCGTTCGTCTACGCTTGGTTCGGCTTCATCCGTTCGTCTTCTTTATGGACTCGTTCTTCTTCCTTGCGGGATTTTAGGCAAGATGACCGCTACCCTGGATCTCACTACTATCATTGCTATGCTAGTTGCTTCGTTCTATCGCTATGCTGCGCTACCTATTACCTGTTTATCAAGCCATCCTAAATTGCCATGTCAGCCTCTAACCTTTTGCACCCTTCCTAGCAAACCGTTGTTTGGCTATGTTACCGCTTTGCTCAGCCCCTCTTATAGCGTTGTTAGTTGCAGGTGAAGATGAAGTTTGTTCCTTGTTGGAACACGGAGATGTTGTTCCTTGTTGGAACATGTTTACTTGTTGGGATATCACAATATATCTTATATTATTAATGCATCTATATACTTGGTAAAGGGTGGAAGGCTCGGCCTTATGCCTGGTGTTTTGTTCCACTCTTGCCGCCCTAGTTTCCGTCATATCAGTATTATGTTCCCGGATTTTGCGTCCCTAACGCGGTCGGGTGATTTATGGGACCCCCTTGACAGTTCGCTTTGATTAAGACTTTTCCAGCAAGGCCCGACATTGGTTTTACATTTGAATCACCTAGCCTTTTTCCCTTGGGACTCGCGCATCCCAAGGGTCATCTTTATTACCCCCGGGCGGTGCTTGTCTAGCGTTGGTCCAAACTAGAGCACCGTGTGGGACCATCCCTTGGCAACTTGGGTTACGTCGGTACCAGACGCTTAGCTTATCCGGTGTGGCTCGAGACGAGATCTGTGCGGCTACTATCGAGGTGTCGGCGCGCGGGAGGTCTTGCTGGTCTTGTTTTATTGTTGTCGAAATGTCTTGTAGCCGGATTCCGAGACTGATCGGGTCTTCCGGGAGAAGGAATATCCTTCGTTGATCGCGAGAGCTTATCATGGGCTAAGTTGGGACACCCCGCAGGGTTTGAACTTTCAAAGCCGTGCCCGCGGTTATGTGGCGATGGGAATTTGTTAATATCCGGTTGTAGTAAACTTGAAGTAAAACTCTTCTAAAATACACCAACCGTGTGCGTAATCGTGAGTGTCTCTTTTGGGGTTGATCGAGAGGAGAACACGGTTTCGGGTTATGTCGACGTAAGTAGGAGTTCGGATCACTTCTTGATCATTACTAGTTGACGACCGTTCCTTTGTTTCTCTTCTCGCTCTCATTTGCGTATGTTAGCCACCATATATGCTTAGTCGCTGCTGCAACCTCACCACTTTACCCCTTCCTTTCCCATTAAGCTTTGCTAGTCTTGATACCCATGGTAATGGGATTGCTGAGTCCTCGTGGCTCCTGATTACTACACCACCGATTGCAGTGTACAGGTTGTGCGATGACCTTGGCGCGAGAGCGATGTTTACTTGTGTTGGAGTTCTTCTTACGCTTCTTCTTCGATCGGGGATAGGTTCGGTCGGCAGCCTGGGCTAGCAGTGGTGGATGTCGTTTGAGTTTTGTTTATGTTTCATCCGTAGCGGATGTTGATCTTGTATATGATGTTGATGTATTCTTGTGGCATTTGTGCCTTATGTATGTATCCCCATCTATTATGTAATGTTGATGTAATGATATCCACCTTGCAAAAGCGTTTCAATATGCGGGTCTATCCTTGGTGGGACCGTCGAGTTCCTTTTGGATAGGGTCGCATATTGGGCGTGACACCTACGCAGCCGCACGCCTCGTCTTCTTTTCCTTTTCCAATTCGCATTGGATCTCTCTAGTCTGTTAGTGTTCCTGCTGCCTCGTCGCGACGGAGACGCCGCCTCTCGGCCGGCCGTAGGCAGATCGACAGCAGCAACAGTTGTGCCCAAAAATTTGAGGTAATTAGATTACATTGCCTCATCTCATCTCTCTTATGTATGTTTTATCTAGCCTAATTGCCTAGTTCGATAGTGATTTTTGCCCTAGTTTCTTTTAATTTTTTCTCCATGGACTTTCACTGATCTAGGCTATGGAGCGGTTTTTCAAGAAAACTTCGGTCACCAGATCGAGAGAATGATGCAGGCACATCAAGGTCACCCATTAGGCGTAGGCTAAGTGCATCAAATAATCTGCAGCTAGTCTTTCAAGGCTACTATTCATACGAAATTAACTTAGATGAGTTGCCTTATGATCCGGCTGATCGGAAGAGAGTTTGAGTACACAAGAAATCCAAAGAAGCAAGATGAGATTAGGCGCAGATATTTAACGAGGGACCTTACAGGCCACCGTCTAATTTTGATTACCCGCAGAGGAGATTGGAGATACCAACGGAGATTTAATCCAGATTGGTTTGATGATTATGGTCTTTGGCTTGAGTATAGTGACAAAGTGCATAGGGCCTTCTGTTTGTGCTGCTACCTTTTCAGAGATTACAATGAAGGACAAGCCGGGAGTGATGCATTTGCAATTAACGGTTGGAACGGTTGGAACAAGAAAAGCAGACTTGATACTCATGAGGGTAAGGGTAATGTTAATAGCTTTCATAATGTGGCAGTAAAAAGATGTGATGCTTTGATGAATCAAGAACAGTCAATTCATGTTGCTATGGATAAGCAAACTGATCTTACAAAAAAGCAAAATCGAATCCGGCTTAATGCTTCCATTGATTCGGTGAGATACTTGTTGCATCAAGGCTTAGCATTCCGTGGCCATGACGAATCAGAGGAGTCACAAAATAAGGGAAATTTTCGAGAGTTGGTAGATACTTTGGCAAACCAAAATGAAGCTATACGGAAAGTAGTTCTTGAGAATGCTCCAAAAAACTGTAAGTGGGTATGTGGAGATATTCAAAAGGAAATTGCAAATTATTTTGCAAAGGTAACATTAAATTTTAGTGCCTATTATTTATGTTTTCTTACAAGTAAATTTTTTTGTCTAATGAGTTAATTATCTTTTGTGCAGATAACTTTAGATTCTATTATTGAAGAAATTGGAGGTGACGTATTCAGTTTGTTGATTGATGAGGCTGCTGATGTGTCTGACAAAGAGCAAATGGCGGTTGTTTTGAGATATCTTAGCAAGCGTGGATTTATCATTGAACGGTTAGTTGGAATTGAACATGTGAAGGAAACATCATCAACTTGTCTCAAGGACACTCTTCAAAAATTATTCACGAAAATTGGATTAAGCCACCTCAGAGGCCAATGCTATGATGGGGCTAGCAACATGCGCGGTGAGTTTAATGGCTTGAAAGCAAAGATTATGCAAGAGAATAAGTCAGCATATTATGTGCATTGTTTTGCTCACCAGCTCTAGTTGGTTATTGTGGCAGTATCAAAGAAGCATGACGATGTTGCGGATTTTTTCTATATGATCTCCGTTTTATTCAATGTGGTTGGAGCTTCTTGCAAAAGAAAGGATATGATTAGAGAGAAACATCGAGAGGACGTAATAAAAGCCATAGGCTGTGGGAAGATTACCACTGGCACAAGGTTAAATCAGGAACAAACTCTTCAAAGAGCCGGTGACACACGTTGGGGCTCACACTACAGGACCCTTTCAAGTCTATTGAAATTGTTCCCATCAGTTATGTCTGTTCTGAAATATGTTGAGAAGGAAGGCAAAAGTGATAAGAAATGTCAGACACGTGGTCTTGTAGCATATTTTGAGACCTTTGATTTTGTTTTCTATTTGCACATGATGTTGCATATATTGGGAAATGCAAATACTTTGTCGCAGTCTTTAAAAGGAAGGATCAAGACATCTTGAATGCCATCTCATGTGTGAAGTCAACAAGAAATGAGCTGCAAGAACTAAGGGATAATGGATGGGACTCACTTCTTGAGAAGGTATATTCATTTTGTGAAGAGCATCACATTGAGAATGCAAATATGCAGGAGCAATATGTTAATCGGCACAAACCACGGCAAAAAACCAATAAGACAAACCTTCAACATTACCGAATTGAGTGTCTTAATTCTGTTATTGATTGGCAGCTTCAAGAGTTTGATGACCGCTTCAATGAGGTAAATTCTGCATTGCTTGGGCACATGGCTTCTTTCAATCCCAAAGACTCTTTTGCTGCTTTCAACTTGGACAGCTTAGTGAAGCTAGCTGAGTTTTATCCAGATGACTTTGATTCAAGAAAAATGGATGATCTTGGTCCTGAACTTCGCACTTACATTGACAATGTGCGGGCAGATGAAAGGTTTGCCAATTTGGATGGAATTGCTGATCTTGCTAAATTAATGGTGCAAACAAATAAGCATGTTACGTTTCCTTTGGTCTATCATCTTTTAAAGCTAGTATTGATATTGCCAGTTGCCACAGCATCAGTGGAGAGATGCTTTTCAGCTATGAATGTTGCCAAGAAAAAATTGCGCTACAAAATGGGTGATCAGTTCATGAACGATTGCCTAATTTGCTATGTGGAGAAAGATATATTTTCCACCGTTACCAATGATGCAGTATTTAATAATTTTAAGGCGATGAAAGATCGAAAGGGGACACTCTAAAATGTGAGTATCTTACAAGATTCTTTTGCTTGACAATACTTAATCTAAACTTGACAAACTAACTTGTCATTTTTTCAATGTGCCAGGAAGATGAGAAGCTACATCTGAAGCTACAAAGTTATTTATGTAAACAAATGATTTTGTAATTTTTTTGAACCGCTATGTCTTGCACTCTTTAGTTTTTAATGCAACACGATGTGTGATATGTGATACCATATTTTTATTCATTATACTGTTTTTGGGTGCTATAATTCTGTGGTAAGATAATTTAAACTTAGACTTTACACTTCACATACTAGTACCGAGTTCTCACATCCAGTCATGGAGTGAACCCAATGACCAAATTTTCTGGCTCCGCCCCTGGTCACAGCCCTTCTTTTGTGACCTTTTGGTGTAACAAATCCTCGTCCCGGAACCAGGCTTCTTCACTTAGTCATTATAAACCTTCTATGCTTCCTCCAATGTGTCAAACAAAAGACCTTACGTAGGGAGTTGTTGGTCGAAGAGTTGTTGCATCATCAACAAATGGTGCATATGTGTCTCCTTCGACGTCTTCCATGACATCGTCCTGCCAAAAACCATTTAAGAACAACATTCACATTAAAATCAACACACAACAAAATTGTATGCTACATTAAGTAGTTCAAAGTGCATGATACAATATGAACAAATGCTTCATTCAGGAATCGTAAATCTCATGGCCTGATACTTGGCCAGCAACTACGAATCATTCATACACGAACCAAATATACATTGGACTATAATGGATATAACACACACACACACACACACACACACACACACACACACACACACACACACACACACATCGAATTACAGTGAATGCGAAAAACACATGACATGGCTGAACCTATTCAACATGGTAATTCCAAGCTTCTACCATGCAACTGCAGTGCATCACATACGTACTAAAAAAGCTTCCAACAAAATATTAACAGAATATCTTCCAGAAATCAACAACGCCCTGTACAATCACACGGTCATGCTCCTACTAGAGAAATACCCATCCACCAACAAGTATGCATCATACGGAACGTCACATGAATAAAAAACAATATGTACGCTCATCCATTTACCTCTTCATCTCCATTGTTGACAACCGGAGGATTTCAAATCTGCCGATGAAATCCAGATGCAGCATCTCCTGCAACTTCTGAACTCCTGCCAGACCACCAACCATCTTTTTTGAAACGGAGGCAAAAGCTTTGCCTCATTCATTAAATAAGAGAGAATAAATTTTCTTACAAGCCACCGAAATACACGACACGTGGATTACTCGCGCGCAATAAAAGACCCTAGTTTCTTTGCTCCGGCAATGACCCAAAGGTTTGCCTCGGTGGAGATGGAAGAAAGCAAGATTGGCGGTGGGGCACTCTTATGATTAAAAACCCTTGCATTCCGCTCGTTCCAGACTGTCCAAGAGACAAGCATGGTGATGGAGGCCTTGGTTTGTCGACTTGGCGTTCCTTTGACGCAAGTGCTTGCCCACCAATCTTCAACCGTGTCAAACAAGGTCCAAGTGGAAGTGTCGAGCCCGAGCATGGGGAATTTCCTAATGACCAAAGACCAAAGGCGCGGGGTGTAGCGGCCCTTGTAGAAGAGATGGGGCCCGCACTCTTGCACCCTCATGCAGAGAGGGCAAACATCACAATTTGGCCATCCTCGCTTTGCCAATCTATCCGTCATCCAGATTCTATCTTGAAGAGCTAGCCAAGCAAAAAAAAAACTTATGCAGGTGCCTAAACCTTCCAAACCATCCTATCCATGGGAAAATGGATCATCCCTAGGAATTGCGCCTTATATGTGGAAGTCGCCGAGTACTGCCATTGCTCGTATGCTTCCAAATTATTTCATCCTCGGACCTCATTAAGAAGCATCCAAAGAGTGAGGAACTGCGTGATGTGCTCGGCGGTGACGTTGATGAGGGTTTTGATCTTGAGGATCCATGCATTGTGCTTGAGGGCCTCCCTGACCTTCCAACTTTTTCTCTTGGAAGCTTCATAAATGAGTAGGGCAATGTCTTTTGGCATATGCCCAAGAAGCCAAGGAGAGTCCCAAAAGGGTGTCCACGTGTTGTTACCAACGGTGATGGTGGTGGATGAAGGAAATATGCCCTAGAGGCAATAATAAAGTTATTATATATTTCTTTATTTCATGATAAATGTTTATTATTCATTCTAGAATTGTATTAACCGGAAACTTAGTACATGTGTGAATACATAGACAAAACAAAGTGTCCCTAGTATGCCTCTACTTGACTAGTTCGTTTATCAAATATGGTTATGTTTCCTAACCATAGAAATATGTTGTCATTTGATGAATGGGATCACATCATTAGGAGAATGATGTGATGGACAAGACACATTCGTTAGCTTAGCATTATGATCATTACAGTTTCATTGCTACTGCTTTCTTCATGACGTATACATGTTCCTCAAACTATGAGATTATGCAACTCCCAAATACCGGAGGAACACCTTGTGTGCTATCAAACGTCACAACGTAACTGGGTGATTATAAAGATGCTCTACAGGTGTCTCCGTTGGTGTTTGTTGAGTTGGCATAGATCGAGATTAGGATTTGTCACTCTGTGTATCGGAGAGGTATCTCTGGGCCCTCTCGGTAATGCACATCACTATAAGCCTTGCAAGCATTGTGACTAATGAGTTAGTTGCGGGATGATGCATTACGGAACGAGTAAAGAGACTTGCCGGTAACGAGATTGAACTAGGTATTGAGATACCGATGATCGAATCTCGGGCAAGTAACATACCGATGACAAAGGGAACACCGTATGTTGTTATGCGGTTTGACCGATAAAGATATTCGTAGAATATGTAGGAACCAATATGAGCATCCAGGTTTCGATATTGTTTATCGACTGGAGATGAGTCTCGGTCATGTCTACATAGTTCTCGAACCCGTAGGGTCCGCACGCTTAACGTTCTGTGACGATTTGTATTATGAGTTATGTGATTTGATGACCGAAGTTTGTTCGGAATCCCAGATGAGATCGGGGACATGACGAGAAGTCTCTAAATGGTCAAGACGTAAAGATCGATATATTGAAAGGCTACATTCGGACATCGGAAAGGTTCCGAGTGATTCGAGTATTTTTCGGAGCACCAGAGAGTTACGGGAATTCGTATTGGGCCTTAATGGGCCATACGGGTAGGGGTGGACTAACGAGTAGCTCGGCTCGTTAAGCTCGTACTCGTTAAGCTCGTGCTCGTTAAGGCTCGACTCGTTAAGCTCGTTAAGATTAACGAGCATAAAACCCTGCTCGGCTCGGCTTGTTTGAAGCTCGTTAAGCTCGTGAGCGCTCGTTAACAGATTATAATGTGTTATGATATACATGATGAATGTGTAGGTGTGGTTTTCAAGATAAAATATGGTGACTATACAAAGAAATGCACTAGTTTGTTGCCTCATATGTCAATTAAATTGAATTGATGGCCTGAGGTGCTACAAAAAGTTAGTCACGTAAAATGAACATATGTGTTATGTTCTTACTAACGAGCTTAACGAGCTACTCGTGAAACTCGTTAGCTCGTTCTTTAAGCTCGTTAAGCTTAACGAGCTGACATCAATGATTGGCTCTGTTCATTAAGAAGCGATCTTCGAGCTTAACGAGCCGAACTATCAAGCACTCATTAAGCTCGCGAGCTACGAGCTTTTGGTCCAGCCCTACATACGGGAAAGGAGAGAAAGGCCTCAAGGGTGGCCGCGCCCCTTCCCCATGGACTGGTCCGAATTGGACTAGGGAAAGGGGGCGCCCCCTTCCTTCCTTCTCCTTCTCCCTTCCCTTTTTCCTATTCCATGTGGGAGGTGGAATCCTACTAGGACTAGGGAGTCCTAGTAGGACTCACACACTGGCCAAGCGCCCTATGAGGTCGGCCTCCTCCTCCCTCCATCCTTTATATACGTGGCCAGGGGGCACCCATAGACACACAAGTTGATCATTGATCCCTTAGCCGTGTGCGGTGCCCCCCTCCACCATAATCCACCTCGGTCATATCGTCATAGTGCTTAGGCGAAGCCCTGCGCTGGTAGCTTCATCATCACCGTCATCACGCCGTCGTGCCGACGAAGCTCTCCCTCGACACTCTGTTGGATCGTGAGTTCGTGGGACGTCACCGAGCCGAACGTGTGCAAATCACGGAGGTGCCGTACTTTCGGTGCTAACGCTTCCGCTTACGGTCTACGAGGGTACGTGGACTACACTCTCCCCTCTCATTGCTATGCATCACCATGATCTTGCGTGTGCGTAGGAAATTTTTGAAATCACTACGTTCCCCAACAGTGGAAGCATAGAAAAAGTTGAGGTCCTCCGCATCACATGGGTTCCCCATCCCCACCCACATCTTGGTTGGTTCTTTCCATTCATACCATGGCCATCATAACTAGAGAGCCCTCGTAAACTCGGTGGTGTTGAGTACCCCGAACCCTCCATACAAAAGTGGTCGGCAAACTTTCTCCAAGTTCACCTTGCATTAATTAGCCCCCGATGTCTTGTACGATCCGGACCATAGGAAAGCTCTTTCGAGCTTGTTGATGTTGTGGAGGATGGTAGTGTTAGGGAACGTAGTAATTTCAAAAAATTTCCTACGCACACGCAAGATCATGGTGATGCATCGCAACGAGAGGGGAGAGTGTGTCCACGTACCCTCGTAGACCGAAAGCGGAAGCGTTATGACAACGCGGTTGATGTAGTTGTACGTCTTCACGATCCGACCGATCCAAGCACCGAACGTACGGCACCTCCGTGTTCTGCACATGTTCAGCTCGAGGACGATCCCGGACTCCGATCCAGCAGGGTGTCGGGGATGAGTTCCGTCAGCACGACGGCGTGGTGACGACGATGATGTTCTACCGACGCAGGGCTTCGCCTAAACTCCGCGATGATATGACCGAGGTGGAATATGGTGGAGGGGGGCACCGCACACGGCAAGGAACGATCACGAAGATCAACTTGTGTGTCCTAGGGTGCCCCCTGCCCTGTATATAAAGGAGCAAGGGGAGGCCGGCCGCCCTTGTGGGCGCCAAGGAGGAGGAGTCCTCCTCCTAGTAGGAGTAGGACTCCTCTTTCCTACTCCTACTAGGAGGGAAAGGAAGGGGAGAGGGAGAGGGAAGAGGCGCCGCCCCTCTCCTAGTCCATTCGGACCAGAGTGGGAGGCGCGGCCCATCTGGCTGCCCTCTCTCTCCACTAAAGCCCATAAGGCCCAATACTCCTCCGGGAGGTTCCGTAACCCTCCGGCACTCCGGTTTTCTCCAAATCACCGGAACACTTCCGGTCCGAATATAGTCGTCCAATATATCGATCTTTATGTCTCGACCATTTCGAGACTCCTCGTCATGTCCGTGATCACATCCAGGACTCCGAACAACCTTATGTACATAAAAACTTGTAAACTCATAATAAAACTATCATCGTAACGTTAAGCGTGCGGACCCTACGGGTTCGAGAACTATGTAGACATGACCTAGAACTGTTTCTGGTCAATAACCAATAGTGGAACCTGGATGTTCATATTGGCTCCTACATATTCTACGAAGATCTTTATCGGTCAAACCGCATAACAACATACATTGTTCCCTTTGTCATCGGTATGTTACTTGCCCGAGATTCGATCGTCGGTATCCAATACCTAGTTCAATCTCGTTACCGGCAAGTCTCTTTACTCGTTCCGTAATACATCATCCCGTAACTAACTCATTAGTTACAATGCTTGCAAGGCTTAAGTGATGTGTATTACCGAGAGGGCCAGAGATACCTCTTCGACAATCGGAGTGACAAAACCTAATCTCGAAATCGCCAACCCAACATGTACCTTCGGAGACACCTGAGAGCACCTTTATAATCACCCGATTCGTTGGGACGTTTGGTAGCACACAAAGTGTTCCTCCGGTAAACGGGAGTTGCATAATCTCATAGTTGTAGGAACTTTGTATAAGTTATGAAGAAAGCAATAGCAATATACTTAAACGATCAAGTGCTAGGCTAACGGAATGGGTCAAGTCAATCACATCATTCTCCTAATGATGTGATCCCGTTAATCAAATGACAACACATGTCTATGGCTAGGAAACATAACCATCTTTGATTAATGAGCTAGTCAAGTAGAGGCATACTAGTGACACTCAGTTTGTCTATGTATTCACACATGTATCATGTTTCCGGTTAATACAATTCTAGCATGAATAATAAACATTTATCATGAAATAAGGAAATATATAATAACTTTATTATTGCCTCTAGGGCATATTTCCTTCATCTCCCACTTGCACTAGAGTCAATAATCTAGTTCACATCGCCATGTGATTTAACACCAATATTCATATCGTATATGATTAACACCCATAGTTCACATCGTCATGTGACCAACACCCAAAGGGTTTACTAGAGTCAATAATCTAGTTCACATCGCTATGTGATTAACACCCAAAGAGTACTAAGGTGTGATCATGTTTTGCTCGTGAGAGAAGCTTAGTCAACGGGTCTGCATCATATTCGAGCCTATGTATTTTGCAAATATTCTATGTCTACAATGCTCGCACGGAGCTACTATAGCTAATTGCTCCCACTTTCAATATGTATCCAGATTGAGACTTATAGTCATCGGATCGGTGTAAAAGCTTGCTTTGTTGTAACTCTTTTGACGGGCTCTTTTATCACCTCCATAATCGAGAAATATTTCCTTAGTCCTCACTAAGGATATTCTTGACCGCTGTCCGATGATCTACTGTTAGATAAAATTGTATTCCTTTGCCAAACTCAGAGCAAGGTATACAATAGGTCAGTTCACAGACATAGCATACTTTATAGAACCTATGGTGAGGCATAGGGAATGACTTTTCATTCTCTTTCTATTTTCTGCCGTGGTCGGGCTTTGAGTCTTACTCAATTTCACACATTGTAACACAGGCAAGAAACTCTTTCTTTGACTGTTCCATTTTGAACTACTTCAAATCTTGTCAAGGTATGTACTCATTGAAAAACTTATCAAGCGTCTTGATCTATCTCTATAGATCTTGATGCTCAATATGTAAGCAACTTCACCGAGGTCCTTCTTTGAAAAACTCCTTTCAAATACTCCTTTATGCTTTGCAGAATAATTCTACATTATTTCCGATCAACAATATGTCATTCACATATACTTATCAGAAATGTTGTAGTGCTCCCACTCACTTTCTTGTAAATACAAGCTTCTCCAAAAGTCTGTATAAAACCATATGCTTTGATCAACTCATCAAGCATATATTCCAACTCCGAGATGCTTGCACCAGTCCATAGATGGATCGCTGGAGCTTGCACATTTTGTTAGCACCTTTAGGACTGAAAAAACCTTCTGGTTGCATCATATACAACTCTTCTTTAATAAATCCATTAAGGAATGCAATTTTGACATCCATTTGCCAAATTTCATAAATGTGGCAATTGCTAACATGATTCGGACAGACTTTTAAGCATCAATACGAGTGAGAAAATCTCATTGTATTCAACACTTTGAACTTTGTCAAAAACCTTTTTCGACAAGTCTAGCTTTGTAGATAGTAACACTACTATCAGCGTCCGTCTTCCTCTTGAAGATCCATTTATTTTCCATGGCTTGCCGATCATCGGGCAAGTCAATCAAAGTTCACACTTTGTTCTCATACATGGATTCCATCTCAGATTTCATGGCCTTAAGCCATTTCGCGGAATCTGGGCTCGTCATCGCTTCCTCATAGTTCGTAGGTTTGCCATGGTCAAGTAACATGACCTCCAGAATAGGATTACCATACGACTCTGGTGTGGATCTTACTCTATTTGACCTACAAGGTTCAGTAGTAACTTGATTTGAAGTTACATGATCATCATCATTAGCTTCCTCACTAATTGGTATAGGAATCACAGGAACAGATTTCTGTGATGAACTACTTTCCAATAAGGGAGTAGGTACTATTACCTCATCAAGTTCTACTTTCCTCCCACTCACTTCTTTCGAGAGAAACTCCTTCTCTAGAAAGGATCCGAATTTAGCAACAAAAATCTTGCCCTCAGATCTGTGATAGAAGGTGTACCCAATAGTCTCTTTTGGGTATCCTATGAAGACACATTTCTCCGATTTGGGTTCGAGCTTATCTGGTTGAAGTTTCTTCACATAAGCATCGCAGCCCCAAACTTTAAGAAACGATGACTTAGGTTTATTGCTAAACCATAGTTCATACGATGTCGTCTCAAGCGGATTTAGATGGTGCCCTATTAAACGTGAATGCAACTATCTCTAATGCATAACCCCAAAAGCGATATTGGTAAATCAGTAAGAGACATCATTGATCGCACCATATCAAATAAAGTGCGGTTTATGACGTTCGGACACACCGTTATGTTGTTGTGTTCCGGTGGCATGAGTTTTGAAACTATTCCACATTATTTTAGCGAAGACCAAACTCATAATTGAAATATTCATCTCCACAATCAGATCATGAAACTTTATTTTCTTATTACGATGATTTTCCACTTCACTCTGAAATTCTTTGAACCTTTCAACTATTTCAGACTTATGTTTCATAAAGTAGATATACCCATATCTGCTCAAATCATCTGTGAAGGTCAGAAAATAACGATATCCGTCATGAGCCTTAATACTCATTGGTTTGCATACATCAGTATGTATTATTTCCAACAAGTCAGTAGCTCGTTCCCTTGTTCTGGAGAACGGAGTTTTAGTCATCTTGCCCAAAAGGCACGGTTCGCAAGCATCAAATGATTCATAACCAAGTGATTCCGAAAATCCATCTTTTATGGAGTTTCTTCATGCGCTTTACACCGATATGACCCAAACGACAGTGCCACAAATATGTTGCACAATCATTATTAACTTTGCATCTTTTGGCATCAATATTATGAATATGTGTATTACTACGATCGAGATCCAAGAAACTATTTTCATTGGGTGTATGACCATTGAAGGTTTTATTCATGTAAACAGAACAACAATTATTCTCTGACTTTAAATGAATAACCGTTTTGCAATAAACATGATCAAATCATATTCATGCTCAACACAAACACCAAATAACATTTATTTAGGTTTAACACTAATCCCGAAAGTATAGGGAGTGTGCGATGATGATCATATCAATCTTGGAACTACTTCCAACACTCATCGTCACTTCCCCTTCAACTAGTCTCTGTTTATACGTAACTCCTGTTTGAGTTACTAATCTTAGCAACCGAACAAGTATCAAATACTGGGGCTACTATAAACACTAGTAAGGCACACATCAATAACCTGTATATCAAATATACTCTTGTTCACTTTGCCATCCTTCTTATCCACCAAATATCCAGGGCATTTCCGCTTCGGTGACCATTTCCTTTGCGATTGTAAGCACTCGGTTTCAGGCTTTGGTCCAGCTTTGGTCTTCTTCAGGGAGTGACAACTTGTTTGCCATTCTACTTGAAGTTTCCTTTCTTTCCCTTTGCCCTTTTCTTGAAACTAGTGGTCTTGTCAATCATCAACACTTGATGCTCTTTCTTGATTTCTACCTTCGTCGATTTCAACATCACGAAGAGCTCGGGAATCGTTTTTGTCATCCCTTGCATACTATAGTTCATCACGAAGTTCTAGTAACTTAGTGATGGTGACTAGAGAATTCTGTCAATCACTATCTTATCTGGAAGATTAACTCCCACTTGATTCAAGCGATTGAAGTACCCAGACAATTTGAGCACATGCTCACTAGTTGAGCGATTCTCCTCCATCTTTTAGCTATAGAACTTGTTGGAGACTTCATATCTCTCAACTCGGGTATTTGCTTGAAATATTAACTTCAATTCCTGGAACATCTCATATGGTCCATGATGTTCAAAACGTCTTTGAAGTCTCGATTCTAAGCCATTAAGCATGGTGCACTAAACTATCAAGTAGTCATCATATTGAGCTAGCCAAACGTTCATAACGTCGCATCGCTCCTGCAATAGGTCATCACCTAGCGGTGCATCAAGGACATAATTCTTCTGTGCAACAATGAGGATAAACCTCAGATCACGGATCCAATCTCATTGCTACTAACATTTTTCAACATAATTTTTCTCTAGGAACATATCAAAATAAACATATGAAAGCAACAACGCGAGCTATTGATCTACAACATAATTTGCAAAATACTACCAGGACTAAGTTCATGATAAATTTAAGTTCAATTAATCATATTACTTAAGAACTCCCACTTAGACAGACATCTCTCTAGTCATCTAAGTGATCACGTGATCCAAATCAACTAAACCATAACCGATCATGGAGTAGATTTCAATGGTGAACATCACTATGTTGATCATATCTACTATATGATTCACGCTCGACCTTTCGGTCTCCGTGTTCCGAGGCCATATCTGCATATGCTA
Organism: Aegilops longissima; assembly: GCA_021605205.1. Taxonomy (NCBI): domain Eukaryota; kingdom Viridiplantae; phylum Streptophyta; class Magnoliopsida; order Poales; family Poaceae; genus Aegilops; species Aegilops longissima. Next base: position 66,899,312 of record CM038678.1, on the reverse strand, counting down.
GGCTCGTCAAGTTTAACCTGAGTATTCCGCGTGTGCAAAACTGGCTTGCACCCGTTGTAGATGGACGTAGAGCTTATCACACCCGATCATCACATGGTGTCTGGGCACGACGAACTTTGGCAATGGTGCATACTCAAGGAGAACACTTCTTGATAATTTAGTGAGAGATCATCTTAAAATGCTACCGTCAATCAAAGCAAGATAAGATGCATAAAGGATAAACATCACATGCAATCAATATAAGTGATATGATATGGCCACCATCATCTTGTGCTTGTGATCTTCATCTCCGAAGCACCGTCATGATCACCATCGTCATCGGCGCGACACCTTGATCTCCATCGTAGCATCGTTGTCGTCTCGCCAACTATTGCTTCTACGACTATCGCTACCGCTTAGTGATAAAGTAAAGCAATTACAGTATGCGTTGCATTTCATACAATAAGCGACAACCATATGGCTCCTGCCATTGCCGATAACTTGATTACAAAACATGATCATCTCATACAATAAAATATAGCATCACGTCTTGACCATATCACATCACAACATGCCCTGCAAAAACAAGTTAGACGTCCTCTACTTTGTTGTTGCAAGTTTTACGTGGCTGCTACGGGCTGAGCAAGAACCGTTCTTACCTACGCATCAAAACCACAATGATAGTTCGTCAAGTTAGTGTTGTTTTAACCTTCGCAAGGACCGGGCATAGCCACACTCGGTTCAACTAAAGTTGGAGAAACTGACACCCGCCAGCCACCTATGTGCAAAGCACGTCGGTAGAACCAGTCTCGCGTAAGCGTCTGGCGTAATGTCGGTCCGGCCGCTTCATCCAACAATACCGCTGAACCAAAGTATGACATGCTGGTAAGCAGTATGACTTGTATCGCCCTCAACTCACTTGTGTTCTACTCGTGCATATAACATCAACGCATAAAACCAGGCTCGGATGCCACTGTTATGGAACGTAGTAATTTCAAAAAAATTCCTACGCACACGCAAGATCATGGTCCTGCATCGCAACGAGAGGGGAGAGTGTGTCCACGTACCCTCGTAGACCGAAAGCGGAAGCGTTATGACAACGCGGTTGATGTAGTCGTACGTCTTCACGATCCGACCGATCCAAGCACCGAACGTACGACACCTCCGTGTTCTGCACACGTTCAGCTCGATGACGATCCCCAGACTCCGATCCAGCAGGGTGTCGGAGATGAGTTCTATCAGCACGACGGCGTGGTGACGATGATGATGTTCTACCGACGCAGGGCTTCGCCTAAACTCCGCGACGATATGACCAAGGTGGAATATGGTGGAGGGGGGCACCGCACACGACTAAGGAACGATCACGAAGATCAACTTGTGTGTCCTAGGGTGCCCCCTGCCCCCGTAGATAAAGGAGCAAGGGGGGAGGCCGGCCGGCCCATGTGGGTGCGCCAAGGAGGAGGAGTCCTCCTCCTAGTAGGAGTAGGACTCCCTCTTCCCTACTCCTACTAGGAGGGGAAAGGAAGGGGGAGAGGGAGAGGGAAAGAGGGGGGCGCCGCCCCCCCTCTCCTAGTCCAATTTGGACCAGAGGGGGAGGGGGTGCGCGGCCCATCCTGGCTGCCCCTCTCTCTCTCCACTAAAGCCCATAAGGACCAATACTCCTCCCGGGGGGGGGGGGGGTTCCGGTAACCCTCCGGCACTCCAGTTTTCTCCGAAATCACCCGGAACACTTCCGGTGTCCGAATATAGTCGTCCAATATATCGATCTTTATGTCTCGACCATTTCGAGACTCCTCGTCATGTCCGTGATCACATCCGGGACTCCGAACAACCTTCGGTACATCAAAACTTATAAACTCATAATAAAACTGTCATCGTAACGTTAAGCGTGCGGACCCTACGGGTTCGAGAACTATGTATACATGACCTAGAACTATTTCTGGTCAATAACCTATAGTGGAACCTGGATGTTCATATTGGCTCCTACATATTCTACGAAGATCTTTATCGGTCAAACCGCATAACAACATACGTTGTTCCCTTTGTCATCGGTATGTTACTTGCTCGAGATTCGATCGTCGGTATCCAATACCTAGTTCAATCTCATTACCGGCAAGTCTCTTTACTCGTTCCGTAATACATCATCCCGTAACTAACTCATTAGTTACAATGCTTGCAAGGCTTAAGTGATGTGTATTACCGAGAGGGCCTGAGATACCTCTCGACAATCGGAGTGACAAAACCTAATCTCGAAATCGCCAACCCAACATGTACCTTGGAGACACTGTAGAGCACCTTTATAATCACCCGATTACGTTGGGACGTTTGGTAGCACACAAAGTGTTCCTCCGTAAACGGAGTTGCATAATCTCATAGTTGTAGGAACTTTGTATAAGTTATGAAGAAAGCAATAGCAATATACTTAAACGATCAAGTGCTAGGCTAATGAGAATGGGTCAAGTCAATCACATCATTCTCCTAATGATGTGATCCCGTTAATCAAATGACAACACATGTCTATGGCTAGGAAACATAACCATCTTTGATTAATGAGCTAGTCAAGTAGAGGCATACTAGTGACACTCAGTTTGTCTATGTATTCACACATGTATCATGTTTCCGGTTAATACAATTCTAGCATGAATAATAAACATTTATCATGAAATAAGGAAATATATAATAACTTTATTATTGCCTCTAGGGCATATTTCATTCAGGTAGACCACCAACCATCTAGTACACCAGTAGGACGACTCACATCTGGAATAGGGATCCCACGATACTCATTCACACGGGTCAGGTGCGTCATTTTTGCATCAACTGGACAGAAGCATCAACTCTAGGAAGCAACTTGGAATTGATGAAGAAGAAACACACAGAGAGTTACCCCCGACAGTGGTGTGCGTTCGTTGCGGGAGCAGTTACAAACGAGGAAGCACGTAATTAGTGCCCGAAACATCCTCTCTCGTGGGTCATGGGCACAATGCATTAGACGCCCCTGGTTGCTCACATCCAACGATATATGACTAGTTTGATGGATGACACCATCAGTAGTCTCATGCCTATTTGATATTTCATCGGTCAATTGAGTCTAATGATCTTTATCGGAAAAAATTGAGTCTAATGATAAGAAAACATTAATTCAACTCCAACTATAGATGGTACGTAGTAAGACAATAATTAGGTTCTTCATATATTGCATTACTGTACGACAAGAAGATAAGGACAAGAATTGATTAACCTCCCCTAATCCTCCCAAGAACCATTATATATACTACGAACACCATCACATGAAACACAAGCATTAGACCAGAAAGACGACACTATCTAGAAGAAGAGGATCAATTAGCTAACTATAGTACTCATTAGCCATGGAACATGACAGGAACAACACACAGTTTCTGTGCCTGGTCGTAGCTTTTTTGTTCATGTCGGTTTTCCCATCCTCGTGCAATGTAGAGGGTATATAGTACTTCTCACTCCTTCCATCCATGAATATAAGATTTTTTTTCTCTAAATCAGATGTACATAAACATGTTTTAGTGTGTTTATTTATTCATTTCAGTTCCTATGTAGTTCATATTGAAATATCCAAAACATAGTATATCTCACGGAGGGGTTACTACATGATGCTCTTCATTCCTAATTATTTCTTTCATATGGAACACACACATACTAATTGTTCGTCCCTTTTGTGTGTGCGTGCGTGCGTGCGCATGTAGACAATGGCTACTATCCTAACAGATATTGCATAGAGGAGTGGAGTTGCAGCAAGCCGGTGGGAGACAACGACGAGCTCAGGTGTCGAAGCTTCTGCGTAAGCAAAGGCTACAACTTCCTCAGGAGCTACTGCGAGCATGACCCTTACCCGGAGTGCTGCTGCCATAAGTGATCTCAATTCGGTGACTTTGGGGTGATATGCGGATGATGATGCTTGTCATGTGTTACTTAGAAAGCTATGTTGTTTTTCCTTTTTGTGTGTGTTCATCTCATCCCATTGTAATCATCGGAGCAATTCATCATGATTGTTTGTGGAATAAGGATGATTAGTTTCTGTCACGACCACCATGACTCGATGCAGAGCAGGAAAGAAGAAGAAGAAGAAAGTGCCAGAAGTAGCATGGTCTTGCTAGGCCATGGATGATGGGATGGCGACATGAAAAGCTCAAACCAAAGCCTGATGTGTTGGCCTGTACTTAAACTGTGTGGAATAAAGAGCAGCAGAACAAACATGTATATCGAGCAATGGTACAACTATGGGGGTTTTATGGAGCTGGCATGGGCTGTGATGATTAGTAATTAGGGAAAGTAGGCCCCGCTGAAATTTGCACAGGGCGGGAGGGGGGACTAGTCAACCAATAGTGCCTGTGTTTTCCATGTCATGTTTTAAACTACCCAGGGGCCTTTGTGAACACCTAAATATGCTAATAAGAAAAGTTTGGTGGGGGAGCAAAAAAGGGCAGCGCAAACCACATTGGGTATCGTGGAAGGCAATGACACAACCAAAAAGTATGGGAGGACTAGGATTCAAAGATTTCGAGCTATTTAATTTGGTAATGTTGGCTAGACAAGCATGGCGCTTGCTACAGGATCCCGGGTCGCTGAGTGCAAGAATATTGAAAAGTGTTTACTTCCCAAACACATCAATTCTGCAGGCAACTTTAGGGAATCACCCAAGCCAGATATGGAGGGGCATCATTGAAGGATGGGACACTTTGAAACAAGGGATGATAAGGCTTATTGGTAATGGTAATAGCACGAAAATCTGGGAGGATAACTGGCTACCTCGCGAGGAGATGATGAGGCCATACGGATGCATATCTGCCCACCCCCCGGTCATGGTTTCAGAACTCATCAATGCAACAAATGCCACATGGAATAGACCGCTTCTGAATGCCACTTTCATGGCCTTTGATGCGATGGTAATTTCAGGCATCCCACTTTGTACCATGAAAATGCAGGATTTTTGGAGCTGGGCACATGACCAAAGTGGCCAATTCTCAGTACGTTCGGCATATAACATGCTCGTTGCGACAAGACACAGAAGAGAAGCATGGCTTGAAGGATCCGTGGGATCATCAAGTACTCGTTGTCGGTGTCAAAACCGACGGATCTCGGGTAGGGGGTCCCGAACTGTGCGTCTAAGGCGGATGGTAACAGGAGGCGGGGGACACAATGTTTACCCAGGTTCGGGCCCTCTCGATGGAGGTAATACCCTACTTCCTGCTTGATTGATCTTGATGATATGAGTATTACAAGAGTTGATCTACCACGAGATCGTAGAGGCTAAACCCTAGAAGCTAGCCTATGATTATGATTGTTGTTGTCCTACGGACTAAACCCTCCGGTTTATATAGACACCGGAGGGGGCTAGGGTTACATAGAGTCAGTTACAAGGGAGGAGATCTACATATCCGAATTGCCAAGCTTGCTTTCTACGCAAAGGAGAGTCCCATCCGGACACGGGACGAAGTCTTGAATCTTGTATCTTCATAGTCCAACAGTCCGGCCAAAGTATATAGTCCGGCTGTCCGAGGACCCCCTAATCCAGGACTCCCTCAGTAGCCCCTGAACTAGGCTTCAATGACGATAAGTCCGCGCATGATTGTCTTCGGCATTGCAAGGCGGGTTCCTCCTCCGAATACTCCATAGAAGATTTTGAACACAAGGATCGTGTCCGGCTCTGCAAAAAAAATTCCACATACCACCGTAGAGAGTATAATATTCCACAAATCTAATCCGCTGACAACTTTCATAGCGTGACATCACGCCATGCCTCGGTCATTATTCGAACCATTTTTCTCAACCAGCTACTGCACATATTGCGAGGCGGTTTTCCTGGCCCGTCTTGTCGAAGCAGAGATCACGTCCCCTTATCACGGGATTCTCATCAATACGGGTGTGGGTAACCCAACCACGCCATCAATCATGGCGCTTAGGGAATAAGCGAGTTTACCAGGCAAGTGGGGAGGCGCACAGTTTCTACCGCCCTTATAAAGGGACAAGGACTCCTCTTTTTCACCCACACCTTCTTCTTCCCGATCCATTCCCCTTCGCTCGAGCTCTAGCGCCCGAGCATTCGTCTTCTCCGCCCACAAAGGCCTTCCGAAAATGTCCGGATCCGGAGTAGGAGGCAAGTGGATGGCCTCTACCGTCCGGGAGAAGGATATCAAAAAGCTTCGGGAGGCCGGGTACCTAGCCAAGAAAATCAGCCACCGTCTCCCGATGGCGGGACAGATCGTCCCTACTCCGGAACCCCACGAGAGGGTTGTATTCCTCCCTCATTTTGTCTGCGGGCTAGGGTTTCCCCTCCACCCGTTCGTTCGCGGCATCATGTATTATTACGGGATCGATTTTCATGATCTATCCCCCAATTCCTTCCTCAACATCTCGACATTCATCGTGGGTAATGCGAGGCTTTTCTCCGCATCTCGCCACACTTCGGCTTATGGCTGAAGATCTTTAATGTGAAAGCCCAAGGTAGTGAGCGGCGAGCACGCCAAGTGCGGGGGCGCTATGGTGAGCAAGATGCCCAATGTCACTTGGCCAACAGGTACTTTCAGTGATTCCGTCAAAGAGTGGCAACAGCAGTGGTTTTACATCACCGAGCAGCGCTGGCGCGGAATGGGCGCTACTCGAGTTCGAACCGGAGCCCCTCTGCGGCTTACGTCTTGGCCCAGGAAGGGCCTGAACTGGTCTTCGTCCGATGAACTGTCGGTGCTCCAGACGCGCGTTAAAGATATGGAAGACAAGAACATCGAACTTGTCAATGTAGTCCAGGTGATGTTAGTTTGCCGGATCCTACCTTGTCAACACCGGACTTGCAGTCTATGGGAATTCGATCCGGCCAAGCACCAGACCCTGCGAGAGCTCTTTGGCTCCTCGCACAAAGACATTTGGAAGGTGCTTTTCAAGTCTGGAAAATCATGGCCGGACTCAGCCGAGGACCGCAGGTACCAACTGTCCTGCCCTGCAAGCTCGGTAAGTCATCATACGTTTTATCCGCATAACCCAAGGGAAATGCTTAATGTGTTTTCCACAACTCTCCTAGGGCTGGACGAAGAAGGCGGAGAGGATCCACTGTCCGGCCCCGCTGCCCGAAGAACCAGCCGGCCCACTTCTAACGAAGATGCTGGTCCCGGCGCCTTACAAGGCGCCGAAGAAGAAGGCCGAGAAGGAGGCCAAAAAGACCCGGGGCGGCCTTCGTCGCCGCGGCACTTCGGACACAACATCCGAAGGCTCCAATGCCTGTTCTGCCTCTGAAGAGGATGAGGAGGAGGAGGAAGATGGATCCCCAGCGGGGGGAAGACAGAAGAGGACGGCCTCCATACACTTGGAGGCCGAGTCGCCTAAAAGGGGAAAAAACTCCTCTTCCGAAGGAGTCCACTGCCGCCACCGACAGCGGCCCAGAGTTGGATCCCAGGGCCCAGCCCCTAGTGAACTCATGAGTATCCGAACACGATTATGCGTCCAGACTCATCATGGCATAATATTTTAACCTGAGCCATACGTTTTGTAGTCCGGTGAGGTCCCGCACCGAACAATCCTCGTTAGAGGATTTGCTGAGCTCGGATGCTATGGAGAGCGGGACGCCCCTGTAGGCCCCTTCCCCCAAATATGTGAATAACACCGAGGTTTCGTCCCAGAAGGACCCAAGCCAAGGAGGGGGGGGGGAGATCGTGAAGGCGGCGCCTGGAGGTCAAACTTTAGGGGCCGGAGACATGGGGGAGAAGATTCCCATAGGAGTCGACAGCGGGGGCCATCTTGAATTCGGCCCCCGGCCGGACGCAATTCCGGAGACCAATACGACTCCAGAATCAAGCAGGCGGCCTCCCTCGGCTGGAGGGAGTGTGCCTGTTCCACCGGCAACCGCTGTCCAACCAGAGGTGCCAGACGCTTTGTTGGCGGCGCTGAAGAGCGCCTCCATCGTCGGTGAACACCGTGCCCTTATGGGTGCGGTGATTGAGAAGATTTAGTCTGCTGAGAGTGGGCTGAATGAAGCCCGTATGAGCCTTATAAGAGGTTTTGAGGTATGTTCTATGAGGTTTCGAAGAGTGTCATAGTATGGATAGTAGCCCCTGATACACTGTTCGGTGAAAGAAAGAACCGGGCAGAGGATCAAATTTATGTTCACAGGAAGACTCTGTTGATGACATCTATCTCTCTTCTTTTATAAGCGATTAAATGCATGGCATTGCTACCTCTCATCTTGCGAAGGTCTCCGGACTGAGTCAAAGTCTGGAAGCGAGCAAAAGAAGAACTTGGCCAGTTGAAAAGGCAGTTAGAAGATAAACAAGGTATGCACAAGCCCTGTTCGCGTTTATTGCGAACGAATTTCCAGTATGATAAAATATGTTTCATGATTTGTGCTAGGGACGATGACCGAAGTCGAGGCTCTTAAGAAGGCTATGGCCAAGGCCGAGAAAAAGGAAGCCGCAGAGGAGGCTCTTCGTGAGAAGCACGAGGCCAGGGTTATTGAAGCTGAGCAGGAGCTTCAAGAGGCCGTGAAGAAATGCGAGACCTTGGAGCAGAGTTTATCAGAGAAAGAATCCGAACTCACCAGGGCTCATCAGGCCACGCGCGATGCCCGGGGGGAAACCCAAAGCACCCTGCAGGAGATCCAAGAGGCGAGGAAGATCACGGCGGGTAAGGCTTTTTTCCATGTAAAGCAAGTATTTGAGGAGAAAATCATGTTTCTAATTTTGAATTTGGATTTCTCCATGGGTATTTGCGGAGCTGCCCCGTAGCATATCGGATGCCGCCCAATTATACCGAGCCGAAGAAAGGGAAACTGCGGATAAGCTCTTCTGGTCACAGTATCTGGCACCAAATTATCCGGTGCCTTTTGCCGATCAACTGAAACAGTTGATCGAACTGCATAGGGCGGCCGAACTAGCCATGAAGGATTTGATTATCCGGCTATAGCCCGCCGAGCCGATTCCAAGCAGCTACTTCGGGCTCGTGAAGCGGCTTGTAAGTGTCTGCCCTCGACTTGACGTCATCAAGCGGTCAGTTTGTATAGAGGTGCACGAATGGCCTTCGCCCGCAAAGGTGCCTGGGGAAGATGGATGCTGAAAAGCTGATGACCGAGGACCGCCGGAGGAAGGAGCACCGCAAGCCGAATTATATTATGAAAGTGTCTGAAAGGATCATGCCTTGCGGCGGAGCAATGCACCAAGGATGTTATATTTCCATGAATACAATCATGTTGTCCTTTGTAATGTTGAACAAGGTCATTTCTATTTTTTGTTGCCTGTTATATGAAAGTTTATCCTCCTGTGCGTCGTTTTATATATTAATCACGAGAGTTGGCGATCGTAAATAAACCTTTACGTAGGAAATGCGGGGTGTTGGATAAACCTTGTCACTCTTTATCCCAGTTTTGGGTCCTTCGAAGGAGGTGTTCAGCACAACGAACCAGGCAATCGGACTATAGGGCTTTATCAATCTCACTTAGCCATAGGAGCTTTAGAAAAGGAAGGTAGGCGCAACCCCTGGTGTTGGAAGACCGCACGAGGGGCTCTATAAGCACCTGATCGGAAGAAAAACCGATCCATCGCATGCTGCATTGGTTATGGCATTATGCGGGATAAATCCTTAAAGATTTTACAACCTCTCGAACAGCTGACCAGCTCTCGCCGTATCATGACAGTCAGTTTTCGGCTTTCTCTACGAAGGTGCTCATCCGGAAGAACCGGGACACAATCACAGTAGTTCTCCCTGTGCCACCTTAGCCGATATAGCGGAGCGTAAGGCAGCAAAACATGGGAGCCGGGCAAACCCAAAATTTGACCCAAGACATGATTCGGAGCTGATGCATGTAATGCTATAAGTTCGGGGTGCCGAACTTCCATGAAGGTGTTCGGACTTTATTGCCGTATTATGGGTAAAACGAAGCCCCTGGCATATTTAAGGAATATCGTGGCGTACGGATGCCACTTGACAAAAGAATTTCATTAAGAAATAACAGCAGATAAGCATCATATAAATCCACATGTTGTATTTGAATGGTGCGCCCGATGCGTATGAGTACGAGTAATGTGATAAAAAGAGATATGGTGTAGAACCTCTTTGAGAGCAGGGGGAAGAAGCTGTGTGCCGATCCGGAGTATAGTCGGATGTTCATTGCGGGGAATATCTAAGGATTCCCTTGCGTGTTCGAGCTGCTTCCAAATCGCCAGTCTTGGTCGGCGCAAGGGTGAACCCGCAAAGGGAATATAAGAAATGTTTGTGTGCCGGAGAGCGGTTGAGCCGCGGTATGCGGCCTGTCCTGGCCTTCACCGGAGTGTTCAATTGAGCTCTGGACGAGCCGGGCTATCCTGCCGCAAAGTAGTTCAGAGTCCTTTGGCGGTGTCCGGGAGCCTGGCCCTCTACTCGAGGTTCGATTGGAAGGTGCCACTCGTTGCTTCTGCTGTTAAAGCAGCGGTATACTCCTTGGTGCCGAGGGAAAGTTCGGCCTTGCCATTAACCGTGATGATGCCGTGCGGACCAGGCATCTTGAGCTTACGATAGGCGTAATGTGGCACCGCGTTGAATCGAGCGAACGCGGTTCGTCCGAGCAGTGCCTGATAATCACTGTAGAAGGGGATGATGTCGAAGATTAACTCTTCGGCACGGTAATTGTCTGGTGATCCAAAGACTACCTCAAGGGCGATGGAGCACATGCGGTGGCCTCCACACGGTATAATACCTCGAAGGTGGCTTTAGTGGGCTTGATCACCGAATGATCGATGCCCATCTTGCGCACTGTGTCCTGGTAAAGCAGGTTTAGACTGCTGCCTCCGTCCATAAGGACTCGTGTGAGGTGGAACCCGTCAATTATTGGGTCGAGGACTAATGCGGCTGGATTGCCCTGATTGGTGTTAACTGGACGATCCGTGCGGTTGAAGGTGATCGGCCTAGTTTATATTATGGGACGACTGGTTCCGTTAAGTCGACATCCCTAGGGGTGCGAATCTAGTCCGGGTTGGGAGTGTGGGTGCCGTTTACCACGTTCACCGTTTGGATTTGCAGGGGAAATTTCTTTTGCCCTCCTGTATTCGGTGATCTGGGCTCCTCATCGCCATCAACGCTTTGAGACCCCTTATCTTTGTTTTTGGCGCCTGACCTGCCGGCTTGTTTGAAGACCCAGCATTCTCTGTTGGTATGATTGGCTGGTGTTCCTGGGGTGCCATGAATTTGGCATGGGCGGTCGAGTATGCGGTCCAGACTGGACGGACCCGAATTGTCATTTTTGAGTGGACCATTCCGCTGACCGGACTTAGAGCCACTAAATCCGGCATTGACTGCCGTATCTTTGGCGTTTTCACCATTTTTGCGGCGCTTGTGTTTGTTGCGCCGGTGTTTGCCGTTCCTATCTCTAGCCTCTGATGTGCCAGGGTTGCTTGCTGTGTTGTTGCTACGGGCCAACCAGCTATCTCCGCCCACACAAAAGTGGTTCATGAGTGTCGTGAGGGCTGCCATGGATTTTGGCTTCTCTTGGCCGAGATGTCGGGCGAGCCACTCGTCACGGATGTTATGTTTAAAGGCCGCTAGGGCTTTGGCATCGAGACGATCGACAATTTGGTTCTTTTAGTTAGGAACCGAGTCCAGAATTTCTGGCTGACTCTCGGTGCTGTTGTGTTATGTGACTTAAATCGTCGACATCCGGTGGTCGCACATAAGTGCCACAGAAGTTGTCCACGAATCGTCTCGCCAGGTTCTCCCAACCGATGGAGTTTGCCGGCAAGCTATTCAGCCAATGCCGAGCGGCCCTTTGAGTTTTAGCGGGAGATACTTGATGGCGTGCAGATCATCCCCGCGGGCCATGTGAATGTGGAGGAAGAAATCCTCTATCCATACCGCGGGGTCTGTAGTGCCATCATATGATTCAATGTTCACGGGTTTAAACCCTTCTGGGAATTCATGATCCATTACTTCATCAATGAAGCATAGGGGGTGTGCGGCGCCTCTGTGCCGGGCTATATCACGACGCAGTTCATACGAGTCTTGTCTGCTGTATTCGGCCCAGTCGGATTTGCTTTTAGTATATCCGGCGTGACGGTCGTCGTCACACGTTGAGGCGCGCCCCCATGATCCATAGACCGATCTTTTATGTCCTGATTTGTTTTCCAATACGTCTCGCAGGTCCTGCGTGTTTCCCCGGGCCTTGGTGTTTTTGTTTGGCTGGCGACGGGGTGACGGCTGGAATTCGGGCTGATATGCCGCTTTGTCTCGGCCACGGGGCGGCCGGTCAGCCGCATCATACGCTGGTAGTGTAGGTTTTAATGCTTCCTCTTTGAGTTGGGGTAGCAACTTGCACTTTGGGAAACTTTTGGTTGGGCGTTCGAGTTCGTATTCCTCGGCTGCCAGGACCTCGTTCCATCTATCCTCTAGCAGATCTTGATCAGCTTGAAGCTGCTGATGCTTTTTCTTCAGGCTTTTTGCTGTGGCTATAAGCCGGCGCTTGAAGCGCTCCTGCTCGACAGGATCCTCAGGCACGATAAATTCTTCGTCGCCGAGGCTCGCCTCTTCTTCGGAGAGGGACATGTAAGTGTCATCTTCTGATTCTCCGTTTATCCCCTGTTTCTTAGGGCTAGCTTGCCCATCCTCCTGCTCGAAGCCTGGCTGGAGGGGATTGTCTTTGTCTTTGGCACTATCTGCAGCGTTATTGTCTCTTGTGCCGCTATCGCTGCTTTTGCTATGGCGGGGCTTAGAGCGGCGCCGATGACGTCGGTGCTTAGATTGCTTCTCAAGGGGATTATCCTCCGTTGCCTTGTTGCCATCGCTTTCTTTGGGAGTGTCCACCATGTATATATCATATGATGAGGTGGCAGTCCAGCGCCCTGTGGGCGGTGGTTCCTGTTCTTCTCCTGCATCGGTTTTTATATCCGGTTAGAATAATAAGAAAGAATCAAAGTCCAGGTTGGTTGGTGAGCCTAGTGATAGGAGACTCGAATAAGATACAGTTCACTCAACGATTGCCCTTGGGTCCCGAACTCCATATGGGGAAGGAACGTTGTTGTTTGCGATCAACGGCGTCTGCTGGACGTCCTACGCTCTCATCAAATTCGACCTCTACGTCACGGGGGATTCAGTAAACTGACCTTGGCCAGCAAGCAGAAAAAGGACTGACGTCTTGGGGCGCGCTAGCGCGCGTACTCTTCTTCTGCGAGACTCCATCCAAATCCACCACTCACCGGCTCTTCTTCTTTGTCAACGCTACTAAGGACCTGACGGTTCGCCTACTTGATGGATGAAAGACATATATCAACAGATAGGGGAGTAACAAAAGAAGATCCAGTGCTGGTCTAGGTTTTCTAGTCTACTCCTCTTTTTTCTCGATCGAGCCGCTTTCCCTCATTCTACTCGCGCTAACGCTCGGCTAAGTCGTCGAACCCTCGGGAATTTGATATCGACTAAATCAAGAAACTCGATTTCACTATGATATGACCACTGC